>VZUI01001837.1:0-35856 GCA_013401135.1 Cettia cetti
AAAAAAAAAAAAAAAAAAAAAAGGAAAGAAAAAAAAAAAAAACAAAAAAAACCACGAGCCACTCAGTTCCTGCAGACAGCTTTGAAAATATCAACCTTGACAGCTTTGAAAATATCAGCCTTGTATTTCTGGGCAGCTCAGGAGCTCAGGAGTGCTGACAAAGTGGCCAGAATTAGGGAAGAGCAAGAAAAACGATGAAGTGCTTGGGCAGAGAGGCTTGGCCACAGTGGGAGGAGACACTGAGGGTTGCATGAGTGCATTGGAAGAGGAAAATATCCAAGGGGCAAGAGGGGGGTTGGACAGAGGTGGTTGGTGTTGAGAAAAATAAAGGCAACAGTGGCAGCACACCCGGAAACCTTTCCTCAGTCTGAACTTCAACCCATTGTGAAACCTTCCCTCTGGGGAAATGCTGGAAACCCCCGAGGTCATGTCAACAACAGTGGGGCTGGCTGGAGCCACAGGAGGAAACACAGCTCTGAGAGAGCTGGGGTACCTGGGCTCTTCTGATTCATCTGATCACATCAAAGCAACCCATCCTGCAGCGCAGGCAGGGACCTGACTGGCAGCCAGGTTTGGCAGAGTAGAGACAGGAAAAGCCAATTTTGCATCTGGTTGGTTGAGTTACAACAGGAGTGCACAGACCCACTGCCTAAATCTACAGGCCAGTGTTTTTCTTTAGGATCAGGGTTTCATCTAAGAGAAAATCCTAATTTCACTGTCTGGTACCAAACAAGTTCATAGCACTGCCAAGAATTTATAAACATAGGACTTCTTTCAAAATAATCAGTGCTGCTCTTGACCTGAATTCAGGCTGTTAGGTTTTTCATCCCCTCTCATGACAATTTTATTTCATCATCCCCGCCACTACACAGATTTTTCTGCAATGACTAATTTTGAAGATGGTAAGCTCACTGCTGAAAAACAGCATCAGAAATGTGTGGTTATCAGGAGCAGTGGGTGCCAAAGGCACAAATCTTACAGCTGTGTGAGGGGAAGCAACGACAGTCATCTGAATACAGAATTATTTGCATCACATCTTTGTCCTAGTGCCTCTGTAAAAGAAAAACAATCCTTTTTTTTTTTTTCAATGTCTAAGGAATAACATCATAAACCAAAAAATCCCTCCAAGTTACTGTTAAATTTCCTTTGTGGTGTCTGTAGCAATCCCTTAAAGGGTTAGCTCTGAGCATTTCTTAATTTTGCAAGGATAACACAGGAAACGACTGCAACTGTGTTGGGTAAGTACACAGATTGTTTTTTCAATGAATTCTTTGTGTCTTTGATTTCCATTTATACTTCTGCATTCTGGTGCACCTAAGGAAATATTTCTGGGAGGATCCAAGGAAAACTGATTTTTTTTTTTTCTCAGAACTGACATTTTTAATATTTCCAGCCAGCTTTTGAGTTGATTGAAAAATGACAGTCATTGTTTGGGAGAAAAATTACCTGGTTTATTCCACATTTTCCCAATATTCAAATTTAAAATCTCACTGGTGTTTAGGAGCTCCAAGGTGTTTTTTTCTTGCCTGGGCTCATCCATGCTGCTCTTGAGGAAGGATGAGAGTTATGTGATGTATCAGATCCGTCATGCCTGAAATTATCTGAGAAATTACTGCAGACCCTTTTTTCTTGCAAGAAAAACGGAATTCTTCTCTGCCAGAAGGTAAATAGAGCTATCATGTTTTGACCACAGCAAATCTTCAAACAGGGACAGAAGAAATCACGTTCTGTGATTGCTTTTTCATGTGCCATTGATTGCTATGGTGACCCCATTGCCAAATCCTTTGGTATCTGAAAGCCTGGGTGACTGTTATTTTTAAACCACAGACTGTGCCTCCTGAAACCCTCAATATTGACTGTGCCAGCTCTCAGGTTTCACTTTTTGCACGTTTGTGGAGATTTGGGGAGTTTCCAGCCCAGCGAGCAGCAGGGCTTGTTCATCTTAAGGCAGATGCTTCCAAAGAGCAGGGCACACATGTTTCCAATTATCATATAAGAATAATAAAAAAAAAACCCAAAACATTATTCGAGGTTTCCAGACTTAGGCTTGAGTGTTTACAAAACTGGTTTCAGCTTTTAAGAATGTATTTCCTGGCTTTGAAGCAGAGCCCCTTGACTTCATGGGATGTTGGATGTGATCCCTGACTGCTCCTGGAGCTCCAGGGCCAGAGTGGTTCAGGGCAGGGGCTGATACACAGAGCTCCATTCCTGCTGTGCCAGGGATGGTAGGGCTGTCCCAGCCTGCCAGCCCCATGGACTGCAACACTTTTGTAAGGGTTCTTTGGGGTTTTTTTTATTCCATTCCATAGGATACAAAATGCTGCACTATCTTCCAGTCTCTGAGGAGGTTTTGGCCAGCCCCAGTTAGGAGGCACATTTGTATTCAGTGGTGTAAGAACTAAAAACTCCAGAGTATCCTAAAAAACACAGTGGGGAAGCAGAGACAGTGTCCTCTCTTGGGACACCAGTGCTGGATCACTCCCTGATGTGACTTTCTCCATGTTTTTTCCATAGCCATTATAAACACCATAAAAAAGCACCAGTCCAATCAGTCTAAAGAGAGTTTATTGTATATTAACACTTGTATATTAATGTTTTAAATATATATTATATCCTTTTTGCCCTCTTTTTTTTTCTTCTTCCATTAGCAGAGAAAACTGCTGTTTTATTTTATTTCCCTTCACTTCAGCACTTGCTGTACCTCCACGAAAACCTGCAGTTATTCCATAAAATCAGTCACTGAGGTAAATAATAACAATCTTACCCCATAAACCTGCTGAAACTGTTGAAATACAGCAAAAGATTAGAGCAATCATTATTAATATAAACTATAAGAAAACAGAACGTTAGCTGAATCCCTTATAAAAAAGGGGGGTTTTTTTCCAAGTTGGTTTTAATTTCAAATAAATAACAGAAATATTTTTTCTGGGAACATGAAGGATAGTTTTATAGCCTCAGTCTATCAGAAATAATGCCCCATTGGCTCTGTTCTCTGCCTCACAAGCTGAGGAGCTCAGACTCTAAAGCACCAGCTTCTCTTCTTCAGATACAGGGTGAAAATACTGATAATGAACATTTCATAAAAGCACAAAGACCTTTATCAAAGGGAAGGATGCATAATGCATTTTCAGCATTATTATTATTATTATAGCACTTGCCTTTACACAATTATTATTTGATGTTTAGGTTTGCTTGAGAGGAACATCTGAAAAAGATCTTCTAAGTCAAATCCAATGCTTTTAAAAGGCACTTAATGAATTTTTTTTGCTGTGTTTATGTTGAGAGGTTATTTGTTTGGAGATCATCTGTCATTTTTTTGTGCAAAGCATTTGAATTTTTAAATATATTAGTGAGATTACTTATGCAATGGGTATATTTTTTCCCTAGTTCTGCAGGAGTGTCCTGCATAGTGATTTAGTGCCTTTGAAACCTGCCTGGCTACCCTGGAGACCATCCTTTTCTTAATTGGTGGAGATACAGATCTAGTCTTTCCAGAACATGCCTGATGTGTCTGCACACACCAGCACGAGGACCTGGGCATCCTCAGTCCCTCGGTGCTCCTGGGACATGGAAAGGTTTGGAAATGCCCCATGGGAACAGAGTTTTTGACCTCTCCATGGGTTTCTTTTGAATAAACCCATTGTGACTAGATAGAGCCTCTCAAAACACCCATCATCTGGGCTGTGGGGAGCCAGACTTTTTTTTTTTTTTTCCACAGTAATACTAAAATAATTTTTTTTTCCCTTACTATTGATTCCACCCCTAATTTCCTGAGGAATTCCTGTAAAATTCCCTGAGGAGCTGCACATGGGAGAGGACAACCATTTCCAGGTCAGCTCAAATACATCATCTTAATTATATACAGCAAATTTTCATGCCCACTTGTCTCACCTCATGATGTGAGGGGCAGGAGGTGAACACAGCACTGGAACCACTCCACCCATAGCGCTTCTCCTGCATATGGGGGAAGTAATTAAAAGCAATGCTGGGATCAGGAGGGGTCATATCCTGTGCTTCCCTCAGCCTTCCCAACCTGGTGCCCTGCTGGTCCATGTCCATCACTGCAGGTGATGTCTGGGAAAACCACTGGGAGGGGTGGGTTGTTTTTCACCTGGGGACTCAGTTCAGCCCCCCCTTCTACATCACCCTGACAATTTAACTGATGGAATACCAAACCATTTGTATTAAAATTAAATAGTGTGGCCCAGACATCTGAGAATCAGGCAGGGCAAGGGATTTTATTTTTTTTTTCTCCCTTCTTAGTGTCTCTTTTAACATTACAAAGGCTGCCAGAACCTGAGTGGCGTTAATGCAGAAAACGTCACTTTAAATTGAGAAGTTTATCACTTCAGCTCTCCTTTGCCCCCCTTCTCTGACCAGTTGGTGTCTGGCAGCACAACCTTGTCTCTCATTAGTGCTGAGGCAAGAGACAAGGCTGTGCTTGGGCGATCTGACAGTTCAGGCCCTTGTTTTTACAGATTGCCTTTAGCAGCTGAACTTGTCAGACATTTTAGATGGAAGGAGCAGAAATGAGTAATGGAGGCACCTGATTATAGCCATAAAATTCACCCAACCCCAGAAGGATGCGTAGCTGCTCCAGAAAATCCCAAGCAGATATTTTAAGGCGTTTGCAGACTCCAGGGCTGCTGAGGTTGCTGCCAGCAGTAATAAACTCCCAGGATCCGATCTCGGCGTACACCCAGCCCAGCCCAGCCCAGCTGGCTCTTTTATTTGGGTGAGGTGTGCAGGGCAGAAATTCCCTTTGCTGATTTTCACTCCCAATGGCAGGGTCTGTGCAGAAACCCAATAATCCAGGGCTGCTGCTAAATCTTAATTTTCCTGCTGTTCCCTTGGGGGATTGGTGTCAGTGGGATTTTCAGCACCTGTCAGGGTCTCTTTGGGGAACAATGTTCTGAGATCCCCGAGCTGCCATTGCATGGCTCTATCAGATAAAGCACTTAGGCCTCTGCTTTTGGCAACCAGGAGTAGCAGAAGTGGCCAGAAAACCATAGAATCATAGAATAACCTGAGCTGGAAGGGATCCACTAGGATCATGGAGTCCAGCTCCTGGCGCTGCACAGGACAACCCCAGGAATCACACCCTGTGCCTGAGAGTATTGTCCAAATGCCTTTTGAACTCTGGCAGGATTGGAGACATGACCACAGCCCTGGGGAGCTGTTCCAGGGCTCAGCCACCCTCTGGGTGAAAAACCTTTCCCTAATATCTAACCTAAATGCAGGAATGCCTCTGGTACTGGCAGCACTGGGCCATCTGCTGCTCTGTCCTCTGAGCCAGCTTGGTCTCACTCCTCAAGGTGTGGGGGCTCAGGAAGCAGAGGCTTTTCTCTTTCCTGGCCTGAATTTTACCTTTTGCTCACGTTCTGACAGCAGTGACAACAGCTTTGCATTTTGCCGTGTTTCTGCAACAGACAAACAGGGATGGTTTCAGTCTGGGATTGAAGCAGGAGGGAGCAGATCTCTCCTCCAACACTCAGACTCCTAAAACTGGGCATGATGTGTCCTGGAAGCAGAAGGATGCTCTGATCATGATGCATGGAGACATAGAGGAATGTCATGAAGCCAGACAGCACTGGACTGGCTCCAAATGCTGCTCTCAGTTTCTTCCTTAAGTTAGCAGGCGAGTGGCCACATCTCCAGCTGGAGGTCAGACCGACCTTGGAAAAGGTAGGCAATGCAGCTCACCCTGTTTGTAACCTGAGTCCAACACCAGGAGCTGTAAGATGAGGTGGCCCAAGCCAGAAACCTCAACCCATGACCTGACTTGGTGAGCCCTCCATGACCCTGAGACAACTAAACCCACACTTTATCATGAAAGAGCAGATCCTGTGTCTTTTTGTGGTCATCCCAGCCAAGGTCAAACTGGCACAAGGGGGTTAAGGCTGAGTCTGAGTGAAAAATTTCTGTTTGTTGAGCTGCCTGAGAGGCTGAAGATGCTGGAAAGAGGAGAGCCAGGGCTGACACAGAGCAAGGAAAAACTAGTAGCTTTTAGTGTTTCTCATTTATTTTGCCCAGTTACTTGGAACACCTTCTTTTGAGGATTTTTTTTTCTTTCCTTTTTGCTTTATGGCAATTACCTCTGATTGTTTCAAACTATTAGCATTCAGAAATAAAGCATGATTATCTCTTTCCAATATTTTACCCGGGTTTTTGATTTCAAATCCATCCAATAAACCCAACCTGAATTAATGAGCCTGCCTATGCAGTTTTTAGATAAAAGCAAAGGCAAGGAGACATTCCTGCTTTTGCTGCTGCTCGTCAATGCCCACCAGGCACCTCATGCTGTTATTCCCTGCAAATAATAGGAAATGGTCCCAAAGAGTGAGCACTGCCCTAGCAGGACCCCTTTTCCCAGTTATCAGAGGACACCTGATGGTATTGGCAGCAGCAGGGCAGTGGTGTGTTGTCTCCCATGGTTTATGTGCAATTACAGGAAGGGCAGCTCTTGCCCAGGCACTGCCAGAAGCGGTGCCTGCTCCACCACGTTCGGCCCCTCTGCCAACACCTCCCTGCCTCCCATCAAAGAGGAACGTGAGGAGCTGTTCCACCAGATCTGAGGGAAGCTTTTGACACAGTTAACTGTAGCATATTAATTAACAAACCTCAGCACCGAGGCTCCTCTGATGCAGCTCTCACAGGGTTTCACAGATGAAGTGAAGGAGGAGGAGGGAGGGATGTTCACAGATCTGGGTCCTTCACCTTCACAGAGATGCAGCACCCAGGTACAGCACCAGCAGCTGGGCTGGTGGTCCAGGGTGCTGGGAGGGGATGGAGCTGCAGCATCCCCCACCCACCTGGCCAACCTCACCCTTGTGTTATCTTGCAGCCCCGGTATCCCACAGAGGGTTTTCTCACTGTGATTTGCTCTGTGAATTTCTAAGGAGATGGACAAAACCAGGTTAGAGCAGGGACTGCCTGGCTCCTGCTGCCCCACATCCTGGCTTGGCTGTGTCCATATTTAGACCTATTGTGCTTCCATGGTCCTGTGTTCCTGCAGAAACCTAAACCAAGGGAAAATAGGGCAGTGGATGACAGCAATGTCACCGTGGCCCCAATGCACAGCAATTGCAGGCCATGGAAAATGGGTCAGCTTCTTCTGGTGTAAATCAGCACTCCTTTGCTGAAGCCAGTGGAGTTAAAAGAGTGCAAGAAAGACCAAAATTAGGTCAATCAGATGCACAGCTCCTTTTATGCAGCAACGTAACCCTCTTCTTTCTTCCTACTATTCTGCACAGTCAAGTAGGTCAGAAGTATCTCCTGTCAGGCAGCTGGGTCCACTGAGGTAGCTCTGAAATATTCCCCAAATCAGTGGGACATCAGGAAAAGACATCCCTGTCCCCTCCTGCCACTGTGGTCTCTGAGCACAGGTCTGAAGGGCAACAGACTTTCACAGGGGGTCTGATGAAGGCTGGGATTAAAATACCCCAAAAGTCTTAGTCTGGGTTTAACCAGGCAGGAGGTAACCCACATTCTTAAATACCCCATTTGTAGCACTTGCCTTCTGGGCAGGGTTTTGCCATGGCCTGTGCTTGCAAGGGACATCACAGACATGATGAGGGGCTATTCTGGTGGCCCCCAGCAACCCCTTGAGCCACCTTCACTGGAGCCTGGTCCCTGTGCAAGCAGTGGGATGTCCTACTGCAGGGTCCCAGAGCTTCCACTGCCACTGGTGTTGGGGCATGCTTTCTTTCCCTAATAGTGCTAGAATAATTGGACTAGACCTCTTCTCAGAAAGCAGGGAAACAACCCCTCTATTTCTCTGCAGAGCCTCTTTTACACAATCTTCTGTACATATTTTACACGCCTGGAACCAGTGAGACCAGAACAACTGCTTAACACCCACTGGAAAAGAAGCATAATTGAAACAAACTGGAAATAAGATTATTAGTGAAGCAATCCAGCTTCCTATTTTCATTCACCAGGAGCAGTGCCAAAAGGTAATTCTGAAGCTGGAGAAACTCTGTGAAGAACCGTGGTGGAGTCAGCAGAGCAGCGCAGGGAGGGCGAATGTGGGTGAGAAATAGTCTTGAATTGCTGATCACGATTTTGTGATTCTGACTGAGAACTTTCTGCCTGAATCATAAAATAAATAAGGGTCCTGGAGCACCATGGCTTTGTACCAGCAGCCAAGGAGATGAAATCATGAGACTTTCAAAACCAGAGCTGCTCCCAAGTTTGGCAACTCCCCTCTGCGGTGAGGAATGAAAGCTGTGCGCCAAGTCAGACACAAATTACAAACAGTCCCAGAAACGGCGATTTCTTCTGCACCCAGCCTTTTTCAACATTCTCTGCTCTTAAATTGTTCCACATCTTGTGCCTGCCTTACCTTGTGCCTATGTGTGGTCTCTAGAGGTCTGCAGACCATCTGCAATAGGTGACTAACACGTGTTAGCACCAGTTCTCCCCCTGGGTGTCTATGGAGCCAGGATGTGACAAGTTGGATAGTGAGGGGTCCTAACTTCTTATCACACTGAGGCATTACTGTAGTCACAACACCCATGTGAGACAGTAATAGTAACAACCAGACTTTGGTTCAACAGCAGTAAAAATAAATAATACTAATTCCTGCAATTATTTACCACTCACAAGAAAATTAGTCACGTCTTTGCCATACCTGAGACAGTAGATGCCACAAAATACCTTCAGTGCCATCTAGCTACTAAGTTACTTGGAGAGAGAAAATTGCAACTCTAATTGCCATGAGGCCCATCAGTGGCAATGTCCTGTTGCAGCAGCTGATGCTCTGCCCTCAGGGGTCTAATCAGGATGGTAATGAAAGCCACAGAGATAATTTGCAACCATAGAAAACTCTGTTTTAAATGGATGCTTATCTAAAGCAAGGCAAAGTGAATTCTTTAGAATGATGACTAAATTAATAAATAATTACATGCACCCCAAACCCACAGGATATTTCCTTCCACTTGTAAAAGCACTTCAGTATCTCCAGTCCCTCTGAATATTGCCAAGAAGGAGCAACAGAACTTTTGTGGTTTAGCTTTAGTTTCACAGAGATGCAAAGAAGCTATGAAAAGCACCTCCCTTGTTTTCTACTTCCCTTGGGTTCCATGTCCATCTCCATATCCACATGATCCAGGACCTCTGTCCATCATGGAGGTACTGGAGTAGTTTTTATCCCTGATCATCTCTGAACTGCTAGATTTTTATAGAAAATACAATAACCTTCAAAATTCCGTTCCACCTATTTTACTGGTGGTGGCTCCACTGGCTGGCTGCGATGAGTGCACCCACAATTCTGCCCACACCACAGCCAAGTGTGTGCTGTGCCAGGCTGGTGGCAGGCTGGGAAGTGGATGCATACTGAGGAATACAGCAGACATATAGCTTACCCTAGATAACTCTCTCTGAACCAAGCTGAGTTTTCACTTTTTCCACCCCTAGCCCAGACCTTGGACTGTTGCCAGGCGTTTTGGTGTGTCCTGGACCAAGTTTCTTAGCTAAAAAGCTAAGAGAAGCAAAACAGAATTAATGTCAAAGAGCAGTTGTTTTTATGACATACTGTATTTTGGTGAAGTTATTCCATTTATGGTGTGATTTGTCCAGATAAAATCTGTATAGAAATGACCTTATGGTCTGGGTATGACGCTGATACAAGAATGCATGTGTGCTTGTGCTCCCGCAATGTCAAACAGCAATGTCTGGACAAGGATCAGCTCTACATCATACTTTCAGGTGCCACATTCACATGCTTTTTGCAAATCTCCAGGAGCAAACAGCATCACCCATTTCAGGGAGCCTAAGTCACCTTCTGCTGGCTGACAACCTGTCTGTAACATCAAAGTCAGTGCAAAAGTTTTTGGAGCATATTAGTAATTGAAATTAGTGCTGAGGATGATACCCATTTCATATGGATGGACCTCAGCAGTGTAAAGTGGGTCTGAAAAAGAGCATCTGTGTGGCACCTACGAGGAGAATTTTAATTGTTCCTTAAAGCTTTCACTGCAAAAGTTTGATTTGAGCATGGCAGTTCAAGCAGAGAAGGCCTGCAGCCCTCAGGTATCCCTCTGAGCTAGAATTACCATACAGACACTTAAATAAAAATGAGCCCAGCACAGGAACCTGACACCACATCTCACTCCAAGCCCTGCTGATTTACACCAGCCAAAAAGAGACCTGACCTGCAGGGCCAAACCTGGCCCATGGCTGTATCCCGGCAGCTGTGGTGATTTAGAAGCTCTGTCAGTGTCAGTCACCAGTGGGTCTCGTTGAAAGCCAGATTTATCTTGTAATCTGCACTAGAGGCGTAAACTGCTACTGCTGCTCCCACACAAAATAAATCAGCCCGACGCAGCCCGGAGCTGGGGGCTGTGAGCTCCAGACCTCACCCTGATTTATACATCCTTATGTTAAAGTCAGCGGTGGCCAAACGGGGCAGGAGTCCCTTCTCCCCTGCAGGCAGAGGGACTCCAACAGCAGGGTGGCACTGGGGATAGCACGGGGACCTCCCTGTCCCAGGGACAGCAACGAGCCTTTGGGTCAGCCTGATCCAGGCTTCCAGTGCCCGGCCAGAGCTTCCCCAAGCTGTGGCAGCAGGAGCAAGCGCTGCTGTGAGGAGGGTGACTGAGCAGTGCCGCTGTCCTGCCCGGGGAGGGGACCCTGCTTTGCCGGGGGAATGCCCGAGCACACGGGGTTAACTCGGCCTTCAGGCTCACCGTGATTTTAGGCATCTTTCTCTGGTTCAGAAACAGAGGCTGATGAAACTCAGGAAGAAAGATAATAGTATGATACCCACCCAAATGCAGTTCCAGGGAGTGTAAGCCTCCAACTCTTCACATCCCTACTGCAAGCTTATGATTTCAGCAGCTCTCCCCTTTGGAATTTTTTTATCACACAACATAACATTTTTCTCTTTCAGTCCTGCACAGCACACACTGCCACTGCCGTGTCACTGCCCTGGAACATTCCCTTTGGAGACAAAGCCCCAGAACATTGGCAAATTTTGAAGCCCACCAATCAAAGGGAGTGCAGGATTTGGGGATGCATCAGCAAATTGGTGATTGCCACACTTCCAAATAGGGCCACAGCCGTGGGGTTTTTGCAAGTGGTGACAGGAGCCAGAGGAAAGATGACGCTGTTTTCCTGGCCACAAGAGGCGGGTTGGTGGCAGCCCGTGAGAGCCCACCCTGATGAAACGATTCAAGTGTTGTGCTGGAGTCTGCACATTCCTAGGTGTCGGGTGAAGCCACAGGGGTTTTGGCAGAGCAGCCACAGCTACACCCGGTCCCTCCACAGATACTGTTGGCAATTTCAGGCAGCGAAATAACACCCCGGCAGTGCCAAAAGCCACAGCGATTAGCAACAGTGTAAGTAATCAAGTAACAGCTCTTTTCCACAGCCCAATGACCAGATTGTCAAGCATGCAAAGAGTAGTAGCTAAAATTGATTGCAGCTCACACGGATAATTTCTATCAGAATTATGTTATTGTATTAAAACAGTGATGCATAATGTATGGCCATGCATCTCTGCAATAAACATCTTACATTTAATTTAAAAATCTATGAGTCATTAGAAAAGTTGTCTCATTATGTTGCACAGACCTTTGTTGAGTCAGCGGTAGAAGAGACTTTAAAATATAAAGTTCAAGGAATCACATGGATGGGAAATACCTGAGCTGGGTGTGACCTGAGCACTGTGTGACAGCTTATGCTGAGTGGAACAGCCCATCCTGGGGGGGCATGTGCTATGCAGAAAGTGGACATCCCTGCTCTGCACTGGAGGCTTGCTGTGCAACAGGCTTGTAGTAGCAGAGGAAAAATTGGCATGTCTGATCCTGAAGTCCTTGCATAGGTTGAACTTTCATGAGGTTCCACTGGCAATTGCCACACAGGTGAAATTACCAGCTAGGAGGAGGGTTGCATCAAATGTGCAGCCAGGGTGGTTTGCATCGGCACTTGCTGTGAGCTGTGAGTCCACAGTCACTGCATTTTACAGCAGGGAAACTTGCTCATTCTGATTAGACTCACTCCCCTCCCTGTGTTAGGTAATCTCTCCCTGCCACTCACAGAAACCCTTTGCACCTCCCAGAGGCCTTTATGCCTCTGTAGTCATCTGTGGTTCCAGCGTGGGCAAGGACACCACATGAGAACAGCCAAATGGATCTCGTTGCTCAGGTTCTTTCTCCAAGCCCTCTGTACTGACAGCAGCTCCTGCCTCCCAGCAGGGTGGATCAGCTGGACACGACAGTGAGCTCAGCCAAAAAGTGGAGCTCAGAACTTGATTCAATGTGAAAACCACCATCAGCTGGGGACCAGGTCTGGGCAGGCTGTGTGATTTTTTTTGTCATGTGAGAATGGGCTGACCAAAGTGCTGGTGGCAGTGGCGTGGCGGGGAAGTGCTGCAGAGAGCAGGGCAGACCCGCAGGAAACCACAGCGCCCTGAAAGGAGCCTGCGTCCGCCAGAGTCAGCAAAAGCAGCCTCCAGCCTGAACTTCCTTATTCCTTATTTCATACACTCTTTAAACTGATCTTTTCTTTACCTTCCCCCAAGTTTTATATCCTTGAATTTTACTGGGTAATCTTTTCTCTCCACGGACAAGGAAGGTTTTAGAAGCTTTAGGATAATAAAAGCATTGGATAAAAGGAAAGCGATGGGGTTTTCAGGTACTGTGCAGAACTGTGCGATGGCAATTTGGAGACAGAAGGGCTATTTCTGGCACTGATGTCACTCTGCCTTGGGAACTCTTCTTCCATCCTTTCCTGCATGAGGGGCTCACACTGCCACCTTCTCTGCAGAGACACTTACTGCCCATCCAAGCACCTCACACAGCACAGGGGAGGCATTTTCATTACGTGCAGAAGGAATCAGAGACCTCTGTTGCTATCTAAACATTAACAGCTTTAATATTTGCTGTTCTCAGGTTCCTGCCCAGCAGCCTGAGCAGCTTTCCACATAAAGACAAAAAGGTCGATCAATACTGAGCACAGCACACCATGCTATTCATTCCTCCCTGAGAGAGGGTTTTACCAAAGCTGAATCACAGCAAAAACCTGCAGAAACGATAGTGATTCCAGACTTTAGTGGATATCACTGGGACACAGAGTGGCCGTATGGATTTTCCACCTACCATCACTTACTAGCAACACAACATACTTCACTCCTGAGATGCACACTTAGGGTTGGGTTAAAAATAGATAAAGGAAGAGCAGAGCATGGTGGTGTTTGGGTGTGATCAGCACAGGAGCCAACTCAGCAAGAAAGGCACTGGGCAGGGCTGATCCAGTGACACCCCTTGGCACAGGGCCATGGCTTTGCCCACTCCTCCTGGGGAATGCTGCTTAGTAAAGCAACGGAGAAAATGCAACAGGGAGTAACAGCAGAGCAAAGCATGGATCAGATAAGGAATAACAGCAGGCAGCTCTGATGCACAAGGCGTGTAGGGAGCTCCTGCACACGGTGCCAAAACCTCACTTAAAAACACCTCCAGTGGAGCATGGGGATAATACTCTGCTCCTCAGTGTTTGAGATGAATGGAGGAAGCCCCACCATGCCTGTTTTGGCAAGGAAATGGCCTCACCTCCCCAGTGGCTCAAGAGAGGGTCTGCTCAGCTCAGAGGGGGATTGGCAGCCTGGACCTGGCAGGTGTGCTGCTTTTGTTAATCATGATCACAACTGGCATGGAAGGTGAGTCAGCAGGAACTGCAAAGTCCAGAAACAAGGCTTCCCTTCCCACCTTGGAGAACTGCCCAGTGGTTGAGTGCCTGGCACACCTGAGGCCAGAGCCAGCCAGCACGTGGATTTGGCACCACCATAAAGCCCTCAGTAGCAGCAGCTCTCTCTAATTTGGGTAATTGTGCGAGTGATAGGTGCCCTCATGCAGCCCATGGGGACAGGACTGTGCAATAGGACACAACAGAGAAGAAAACAGAGGCATCAGTGTGCGTGCACATCTCTGTGTGTGCGTGTGGCAGTTCGGGCACCACATCACGTCCCTGCTTTATTTATTCCATGAAGTATAAAACCACATAGAAGATGTTTGAGATTATCTAAATCTTGAACTCCTAAACAAATTATCAACTTCTGACTCATTTCTAAGAAACTTAGGCTCCTGTGACCAAGCTTCCTTTACAGTCATCACTGAATTTTAAATTACAAGCTGAGAGGACATAATTTTCAATGAAAGATGCCTCCTGTGCATTTTGTGGGTTTGGTTTAGTAGCTGGAAGATGATACTGAAATATTTGAGTCTATAACAATTAATGAGCATATTCTGGGGGTTATAGCTGCATCACAGTTCCTACCATGGGTCTCCTTTGCTTTTTTTAACTGCTAACAATCACAGAGGTTGTGTATCTCCACACCCAGTAACTGCCTCCACGTTCATGCTAACTTTAACAAGACTCACTGTTTTCCAAGGCTCACGACAGGCATTGACCTATAAAATTCAATTTCAAATGGTAAAAATCCCCTGGCCACTGTAGACGCTGGTGACAAACTAATGTGTTATGTTCCATAACGGTCTGTTTTGAGTACTGGCTTGACCTGTAAGTGTTCTAGATACAACCTGACTAAAATGGGTTTTATTATTTCCCATTAGTGCCTGCCACAAGAAAATCAACGGGCACTCCACAGGGGAAATAAAAGTATTTTCTCCTCTAGATAGCATCTGCTGCAAATGTAAACAGACCCTTTCCCATCCCTCTCTTCCTTTCAGTTTCTTTCCAAACCACTGATGTGATCAGGTTTCCCAAGATATGTGCTTTTGTTGCAAGTCCTGAGGCAGGGTGAGGGCAGGAGATGTTCCCCCACCCCGCAGGACCTGCTGCCGTGGCTGGGTGATACTCCATCAACCCCCTGGCCCAGCAGCTGGTCAAGGAGATGCATTCTCATTGTGCTGAACTGGCAACATTATTTTTCATAGAACTGTACAATGGTTTGGGTTGGAAGAAACCAAATGCCCTGCCATGGGCAGGAATGCCACCAGGTTGCTCCAAGCCCTGTCCAACCTGGCCTCAAACACTTCCAGAAGCAAGCCCACAAGGATTTGGGGCAGAAGCCTGTGCTATGTGAGCACATGGTCTCATGCAGGCACTCTGGGACAGGGCTGATGGCACACCTGTCCCTGCACTGGGGCACTGTGCCACAGGGCTGATGGCACACCTGTCCCTGCACTGGGGCACCGTGGGACAGGGCTGATGGCACACCTGTCCCTGCACTGGGGCACTGTGGGACAGGGCTGAGGGCACACCTGTCCTGGGATCAGCTGCACTCAGGCACCATGGCCACACAGGGACACCCAGCAGCTCCAGCCTGAGCCTGCCCAGTGCTGCCTGCCACACCCCAGGACCAGCACGTGCCCCTTGGGCTCTGCTCCCTCCTTGGCTTCTTCTGCCCCTCACCAGAGAGTGCTTCCCAGCAGTGCCCACCAAACTCGTTTGCCCTCCTTTCATTTCCCAAAGCTTCATTTCTTTTTAAAGCAAATTATGCAGTTAAAAAAATCCCCTAGCATTAAAACCTGCCTCACGTCGTCATGTCTCAGTAAAACAATGACATTTTCCCCTCTTTGATGCTCAGATCTAGCTCTGCAGGAAATTTTACTACCATGACTCTTTCATCTCTCTCCTGGTTTGAAGATAAATGATCCTTGGACTCTTCTGGACCCGCATAAATCACAAAAGCAATCTACTAAGAGAGCTGCCTGTGGCACCGACATCAGCTGGAATTGAAAAGGACAGTCAAAAATATCCATAGTGCTTACACAAGGAGTAGCAGAGCTGGGGTAACCCAATGCCATCTCCTTTTGGCAAGCAGGGACCATGGCATGGAGAAGAGCACAATGGTGGGAACATGGCACTGGGTGAATGACAGCCCTGGGATATCATCCTGGAGAGAAACCACAAAACTGAGCAACTGCTGAGGACGTGGGATTTGCTTCCAAAGGAAAACAGGTCCTGGTTCATTGCTGGGCCACTGAATTTTGTCCTGGGGGGTCAGATGCTTGTGACACCATCCCTTTCCTAATCATCTGGCTTTACATGCAGCTTAAAGGGGGTTTGCCCCCACTCAATATCTGAACAAGGGATCATGGCCAGAGAGATGGCACCTTTGTGGACTCAAGTTTGGGGGTTAGGAGAGGCAGCTCACCTTACACTGCAAACAAATTTCAGCTTTTGTTGAGCTTTCATATGCAGGATGGAGAAACTTGACTGGTTGTTGCTCAGCATTATCTTCTCTTCTTGCAGAAACTCCCCTGAGGGTCCAAAGTGATGGGGATGACAATCATAGCACCAGATAAACTTGGCTTGAGAGTAGGGTGGCAGCCTGCAGACAAGACTCCTGCTAGGAAACTCCATGAGAAAGCACAGGGGTAAAAAGGAGAGCACATGGCCTGGGAAAAAGTGCCTGGTTTATCTCACATTGTCTTGCTTGAGGCTGATTTGGCCAACCTGGAGCAGGGAGCATGTGGGGTTAATATCCTGGACACTGAGCTTGCTTGAGAGATGGGGTGGGCAACAGTGGCCAGCTCTCAACATGGCTTCATGGGGTAAAGCAGATCCTCTGCTGCACGAAGGTTTAGGTGCAACTGAGAGCGTGATCCTTGTCCCCAGGCACAGCTTCACCCTGGAGCACCCTGGCAGGCTGCAGCTGCACAGAACACTGCTCCAGCAGCTGCTGCTCCAGCAAGCAACTGCTCCTGGGTGACTTGTGCTTTCCCGTGGGTGGCGTGTGGGCTGCAGAGCTATTTTTGTGTCTCCCCTCGCTTTCACCCAAGTGCAACTGGATACCACAAGCCCCATAAACCCTGAGCAGAGTGTGCACAGCACTGCTCATGCAAAGCACAGTGTGCTTGCAGGCAAGGAGATGAGGTTTCTCACTTCTTTTTTTCTCCTCAAGCAAATTTTTGAAGCCCTAACTGCCAAGTAGTTGTGTTGCTCATTGCTTCTTGAATTTGGGAACATCTGCTGAAATCATTCATGCAGGGTTGCTCCCCATTAACACAGGTGTTATCTTGAAACTGTATCTAACACAGACCCCCCCCCCCCCGACGCTCCTTCCAGTCTGATACAGCACTTCATGATCCCGTTTCCAGTCATAACATTCCAATCCACACCAAAATAATCTGAGTGCACACATGTACCCAGCTATTAAATAGTGTTTTACTACAGTAAAGCACCACCACCCAGCAGTGACCCCCTTATCAGTCAGGGTGGGATGTGGGGACACTTGACCTAAAGCATTACGGAAAATGCCCTCTATTTTTGCTCCATCTCAGCTGGTATTGCACCGCCATCTCCCACTTTTCCATCTGCTTTATTCAACTCCGACCACCTTCCTGTAAGAGGTACAGAAACAGGAGCCAGGATGTGTGATGAGAGATGTTTTTTGGAATAATTATCCTTTTTTCCATCATAGAGCTGCAAGAAGAAGCAGCATCTCTGTTGAGTTCTAAGCCCTTCTCATGAGACAATGAAATCAATAACTCAAAGCTCTTCATGCAGGTTTAGGGATTCCCATGCTTGGATATCTCTACCAGAGGCTTGTGAAAATCAGGCCTGAATTTCACAGCTGCTTAATTTTTCTCCTTTCTGATTTGGAAAAGCTTGGCAGTGTTTGCATGGCATTTTACACGTGGAATTACTGATCTAATTTTGGTTTCTTCCATCCTTTTATTTGGGTAGAGACAGATAACATCCCCTTGCACAGCGCATTTGTGGGGAATGACAAAATGAAACCTCATGAGCAGGAGGACAACAGACAGATGAAATGGTCTGAAAAGCAATGGATGGAAAGACAGAATCAGGAGGAGGGAAGGGGAAGAACAACTTCACGTCAGCAAGGTATTGCACGTGAGGAAAGCAGAATGCTGAGTGTGACATTCTGCTCTCTTCAAGAGAGATTTTCACAAAGTTTTTGTTACCCCGTTGACTCTGTGGTCACTGGGACCATTGGACTTCACTCCCCTGAAATGAAGCTCCTTGAGGTTGGAAAAGACTTTTAAGATCATCAAGTCCAACCATTAACTCAGCACCAGTGGTGCCACAAGGGAGGCTGGCAGGGCAGGGTGTTAACCTAGAGATGAAGTCAGAGTTGTGCACTTGAATGTCTTTTCACAAACCAAGTGTGTTGATAAAGCAGAAATTTTCTTATCCTTCAGGTGGCTTTCAATGAGAAAAACACTGCTGGGCTTCAAGGCTTCCTGAGTTGCTCAGGGGAATGAGTCTTGCTAGAGTCCAGCAGCCAGGACTAGCTAGTGGCCAACAGCAGCTTTCCTGCTCCTGTGTTTGGGAAGGGTTTTCAGAGCTGGAGGACTATAAACCCAGCCCTCATCCCACACTCAGTTGTGTGTTTGAGATTTACCAAGCAGATTTCTGTGGGCTTTAGGGTGCAGTTCCATTAAAATGTCCTTTTTCCCTAACTCCAGAAGATGGTTACAAAACATGCTGAAATTTGTTTTTCACTCATTAGGGCTTCCAGAACTTTGAGCTCATCTATCTTACGTTATTTTTCTTTCTATTTGCGGTTTTGAGGTCATGGCTTCAGAAATGTTAACTCTTCAAGTAAAGCTTTGAGCCAAAACCAAATTCTTCTTGGAGGAAATACTGACCTTTCCACTAGTGCCTCACAACTGAAAAACATGGAAATGGATATGTGGTAATTGATCTCTCCTCTGATCAAAAGGAGCCTCAGTGAAGTTACATCCTCATGGAAAATGCTAAATGATAGTGTTGGGTGGACAGTGCAAACAGACACAAACTTTCCCACAAATATTTGCTTGTCTTAAATCTGCTTGGCTCTGCTCATGGCTTGCCAGAGTTTATTTTCCACAAATATTCTAACAAGCGCTTGTTGGCAAGAATATACATAGAAACTGCTCAAGGTAACATCTGAGGAAACTATTTTTGAAGGTCTGTTTCAAGGCCAGCAACCCCAAACCCCCGCTATTTTCATGTTTTTGGAATTACCATCCCCACGGAGAGGGCAGCATTCCCCTTGGAGGAGGCCAGGCGTGGGGATGTGGCTCTGAGTCATGAGTCAGACCCTTGTTCTGCTCTGGGGAAGATGCTGATTAACCTGTGACAGCTGGAGCACTGAGACTGCACGGTCAGAGGAAGAAAGCTCTAGAAACGTTCTCCCCTGCTCCCTGCCTTGAGTTCTGTGAAGGCAGGAGAATCAGGGATCTCTCCTTCCTCTTCCCCAAATACAGATGACAGCTCACAGTGATGTTCCAGGTGATATTTCTGGCACAGGGAGCAGTGAGAGTCCTGAACATGCAGGTTTGGGTCACAGGTCTGGCTGCACACCACTGCCAAAGCCAGGGATAGCAAAATCCCCTTCCCTTCCCCCAGCACTTAGGTGACCGAGATCCTGCTGGAGCAGGCTGCAACACGAATCCTCCAGGCAGTTTATATATAGCCTGAGAGAATCAAAGAACATTATTTTAAGTTTATGACCTAGTCTTCATAATCCTTGTAGCAACCACAAGGCAGCTGGGACCAGACTTGCCCTGTGAATGCAAGACTGGGGCACCTTCTCTCTCTGGAGCTTGAGCAATGAAGCAGATCCTCAGGGAAGCCCCACAGCAAACTGGTATTACAGAACTGGGATGCTGGGGCTGCGCCTTCCAGCTCACTGCAGAGCTTGACATCTTCAAGTGCAGCATCATTTTGATTCAGAAGAGAACGGCTGCAACTCTCCTCAAAAGTAAAAGGAAGATCCTGTCTGGATAGATCACAGCATTTAATTTTTATTCAGACTCCTTTGTTTTCTGTTATTATAATATATAATATTATTATAATGTTATATAATGTTGTTATAATATATAATAAACAATAAAACTGGAAAGCAATTCCAGAGTGAAAAATATCATAGAATCATATAAAATCCTGACTTGGAAGGGATCCTCAAGGATCACAGAGTCCAACTCCTGGCCCTGCACAGGACACCCCAGGAACAACACCCTGTGCCTGAGAGGATTATCCAAACACCCCTTGAACTCTGTCAGGCTTGGGGCTGTGACCACTTCCCTGAGGAGCCTGTTCAGTGCCCAAGCACCCTCTGGGAGAAAAACCTTTTCCTAATACCCAGACTAAACCTCCCCTCACACAACTTCAGGCCACTTCCTCAGGTCTGCCCCTGGTCACCCTCCACTTCCCCTCATGAGGAAGCTGCAGACTCCGATGAGGTCTGACCTCATTCTCCTCTTCTCCAGCTGAAAAAACCAAGTGACCTCAGCTGCTTTTATGGCTTCCCCTCCAAACCCTCCACCATCCTCGTGTCCCTCCTTTGGATGATCTCCAATAGCTTTATATCTTTCTTATATTGTGGTGCCCAAACCTGCAGACAGGATTCAAGGTGAAGCCACTGTTCTGGGGTTTTTTTAAACATGGTTAGTCTTTGGGGACCACATAATATTGGACATATTTTGATGAAAGTATTTCATCAGCAGAGTTTCAAACTTATCCATCAGCTCTGTTAATAGTACTTGAAGAAGAACAAAATAGTATTTTGTTCTTCTTCAAGTACTTTACCCAGTTTCTCAAAGCACATTATGAAACTATATGGTTACCTCTATTCTAGATTGATCTGTCCAAAGGTGAGGTGGAAAGTTTTTCATTTCACTTCTAAACCACCATAGCAAATAGATCTCTGCAAATTCCAGTGTGCAGTCAGGAAATGAAACCATTTTCACGGTGTATGTCAAAATTGGGCAGCAGGAACTGGTGACAGCCTCCTCAGACAGGACAGAGAGCTGCAAACAGGAGTCAAGACATTCTGTCTCTGCCACCACCTTCCCATGGAGCTGTTTGTGAATCTCCTCATTGAATGTTTTCCTCCTCTTTTATCCTGCCGGGTGTGTTCAGACTGGAAATCTGCTGGAAAAAGCATGGTGGTCTCTTGCTGCAGATGTAATTGATGCTACAGGGTGGAAGGGCCATGCAAATCATTTTGGAACAGGAGATGCAACATGGTGGAAGAGAAAATCACAAGCATTTTTGCAGAAATGCTGCCTGAAAGCATTTTAACAACTCTTTTGGTTTTTATTATGTCTCCAACATTTTAAAGGCAACAAAACTTATTCATTTGGCTTACAGAAAAGAGTGACTCCTGCAAAACACAATCACAAGCAGTTATGATATTAGCAGCCACCCCTTCAGCATTCTGGTTACGTAGGCACTGAATGAGAAAGGCAGAAGGGTATGTTTGGAAAGGAAACCAATTTTTCACAGGTTCCTCCCTCCACAGTGGGAGACCACAGACTGAGAAGAGCTGACTACCCTTCCGGTAGCAATAATGCAACTGCGCTATTCATAGCGAGACAGAAAAACACCAGCTGATTTTCTTTGCATCATAATCTGGTAACCTTGGAATTAACCTTGCTGGACACAGATCTGTTAGCTTTCACCATGCTTCTCCCATTAAACTAGTGAAGTCTGGGACAGAAATAGCTGCCCACAGCTGTTATGAATTGATATGTTCCCTGATGATGCTTGGCTCTGCCTGCATAAAAAAGTTTCTTATTTTATTCCCTGCCATGAAGTCAACCTTTTTATTCCTTTTCTTTTTTCTATTTTTAATATTCTTTCACTGCAAACCAACAGTATTTGACTGCTGTGCTATGCTTTACTTGGAATGGAAAGCAGACATGTTCCTTGAGTCTGCTCCACAATGGTAACTCCATACCTGATATTTTCGGTTTAGAAAAGGAAGGGTGGAGGGTGCTGGCAGGGCTGAGAAGCTGCAAGTGCATCAAGTTACACCCCACACTTCCAGTGCTAACAGGGAGCTACAGACGCTGAGTTGTCCCAGCCCAGCTGGCAATGACAGAAAGAAAGGCATCGATCCACTGGAGGCCACCATCCTGAGAACACCAGCTTGCACACAGTGGCAGCCATGGGTTCAGTGCGTGCTTAGAAAGGAAATCCCCAAAAAATCTGCAAACGGCAAAAAAAATGGCAAAAGCCACCACTGTGAGCTGGCTTATGTATTACCAAACAAATGTAGATCTTTAGAAAAACAACTAACACTTGCTTAGGACTCCTTGGGCCTGGCCACCCTGGCTGAAGGACATTTAAGCACTGGTTGAGTGTCACATCCACAAAGTAAAGCTTTCATAAATCTTTTTAAGTCCTGGTTGAAAAACTGACTTTACCAACAGTCAGATTGTGTCCTTGGGATATACAGCACATTTATAGAAAACAATCTATGCAAAGATGTTTCAAGTGAGAACAGTGACAGCAAAACCCACGTGAACTCCTGACTTACTGGTGAGAACATTTGTAGGGTACAGACAAAGCAGCCCAGGTGCCAGGATCATCTGCTCAGCACTTGGCAATGAGACACCCAGACACGAGGGACCTGCCTGCAACCGTCTGGACTGCAAAACACCCAAACCTGCCCATTCAAAGCAGCAGCATCTTGTGAAGCTGCATCACTCCAGGTACCCCACTCTGTGTCCTGTGCTGTCCACAGGCTGTCCCCACAGGTTGGAGCCAGGCTGCTCTGCCAAGTGACACAAAACCAGCTGCACTCCCCCACCCACAGATGGGACGGTGAAAAACTCATCAGGGGCTTGGTTTTCTTCTCTATAGTCTCCAATCCTACCTTGATTTAGAACAAATGAAAGCATTGAGTGTCTCCAAAAGCTCCAAATAACTCATGATTTCTGACCTCATGCCCCTTGCTCCATGCATTGCTCCTGTGTTTGCCTTCCCTTGTCCTGCATCTAAAGCAGAGATTACAAATTGCACCATCAGCAGCCCAGCAAGGTCTAAGTCACAAGGAAGGATCTGAGTCATCTTCCTGGGAGAGTATTTTAGCCATACATCATTGTTTGTTTTCAGGCAAACCCGTACAATTATGCAACATAAATTCTTTTAAAGCATTTGGGACTTCAGTTCAATTTAAAATCCCGTAGGTTTTATGGCCAGAGTGAGGGATACAAATGTGTGCATACAAATGTAGTCTTGGGAAGGTGTACGTGGGGAGGACTAAAGGGCATACGGAGCCTCACGCACACTCTGGGCAAGCTCTGGCCAGGCTATACCAGAGCACGGGAAACCTGAAGGAAGAGCCCATCTCAAAAGCTAGGTCATGACATTTATGTCTCCAGAGCAGGGTTTTACTCTCTCAGTGCAGTGAATGTTTTCTGTGAGCACAAGGCCTGATTGTGATCTTCTGTGAGTGCATTTCCACAGGCTTCAACAGGGCCAGGTGACCTTGCCTAGATTAACTCCTGATTTATGCTGGCTTAAATGGGGATGAAAATACCATCTATTTAAAAACAAGGATCAGTTCCACCAGGAGTAGAGGGAGACATTAAAGTGTCTCCAATCTGAGTATTTTCTCACTCCAGGGAAATGTAAAGCCAGAGGTAAGAGGCTGCCTGTTCACCCTTGGGCAGCAGGATGACCAGTGCCACAGCCCTGGCACCTTGGGGCTGTTCTTTCATTCTGTCACAGGGGCCTCAGCCATGTCTGAGACGCTTTTACCACTACTCTCTGCCTCCTCCCCCTCCCAATGCAGGGGACCATGGGTGGGTCTTCTCCCTTTGGCCTCACAGGGTGACAAAGGCCCCTGCCACACCTTCCTTTTCTTTTTCTTTAATTAACAGATGGAACACAAATCACCCCCTTCCAGCACAAACTCCGTGTGAACCCTTCTGCTGTGAGCAAGAGGCAAAGCCCAGTCGTGTGTGCAACCTCGAAAGCTGCTCTGCATCCACATCCAAAGAGCTCAGCACTGAGCCCCACCAGGACTGGCCCAGAGTGTAACCACTGGCCCCAGGGCTTGCAGGGCAGGAGGCAAACGGGAGGAAACACAGCCCCAAGTCATATTCCCAGTGCCCAGCTCAGCCTTGGCACTCATCAGTGCCACTTGCCGTGGTGGAAAACATACACTTACCAAAACATTACCAGAAGCAGGATGAAAGACAACTGTAACTCAGCACTTGCAAAAAAATCCAAATTGTTAACAATAATTTAGTTGTTGCTGTCATTATTATTACCATCATCATCACTACTATTCAGAGACCCACTGTGTGCTGTTACATGACTCTCATTGTACAAACATGGTCTTGGTCCTTGTGAAATGCAGACTCCAGCGAGAGCTGGGAGCTAGGGAAGCAACAATGGAAAGCAAAGGAAGAGATCCCAAAGCTTGGCTGAATGCTTTCCTCAAAACGTACTCTCGTGATTTCAGGAGGCCTAGCAAATAAATCAGAGTTTTCAATGTTGGCTACCTATTTATTTCTGCTTCAGTATAAAGGAGTGTAGTCTACAGTATTATTTTTTCCTCTCTTTTTTTAGGGGAATATACCGACATCTTTGCATCTCTACATTCATTTTTCACTTACAATGTAAACTCCACTGAAGCTGGGGGAATTATTGACAACCAATACTGAGGCAATCCAAGGCCAGACCTTGACCTATTGATTTCTCTGAGATTGCACAGGATGTATGCAGTTCATTGCAGAATACAGTCTTTGTTTGTTTTGTTTATTACTCAATATATAGCCATGTGGAATAAAGGACACCGCCGAACTGCAGAAATGCCTGAGGATTTCTCTTTAATTGAAATCAGGACTGGGAACATCCTAGCAAATCAAGAGCAGTCAGCCTTTGAGAAAATTCACTGCTTTTACAAAGTTTATTTCCAAATGGGATTTAGCTTTAACTCTTTGTCTCTCACACCAGTTCAGCTACATAACTTTTAATGATTTCTCTGAAGTGGCTACATGCTGCTCAGTAGTCTGGAAACTTCCATGCACAACAGCTGCTGGGCAGGGCTCTTGTTTATACTAAAGCTGTAGACAGTAGTTGATAAAAATCGAGTACATGTAATTATTAGAGATATACCTGATAACTGTCAAGATCTGTATCTTTAAAAAAGCATCTCCAGATGCTCTTCAAAATCCTTTGAAAGGATTTCGGTTCAGTCCATCAAGAACCTACAGGCTTCTCCTTGTAGAACTACGACCTAGATCTGAATTTTACTTAAGTTTGACAGTGCTTTAGATTAACTTTTAGTTCAGAGCGGTGTAATTGCAATGCAGAGAGCAGTGCAGAGAGCACGTAACTCCATCAGCAGTTTGGCTCCAGCTCCAGCCCTCTCTGAGAGCGCCCCCGCCCCTGATAAATGGGTGCCAGCCCCAGCCAGCAGAAGGAACATCTCAGCTCTGATGTACTAATTCAAGTCCCCTTGTTTCCCACACTGGAGCTCCCTGTGTGTTATGAAACAGCTAAACAAGAGTGTTCCTGCTTAGCTAAAGATTTCACAATGGGACTTTCCTTCTTCAGCTGTAATTTTCCAAACTCCCATTTCCAGAGGCTCTCATTTCAGGGCGTTTATTGGATTGAGATGTCTCATAATTATAACAAAAGGGTGCATCCCTCCAGCCTGTTGTGAATGGGCAGCAGCAGGCTGCAAGAGGATCAGGATATGAAGATTAATAGAACAAACTTGAATTCTTTTGCTCCCTCCCTCCAGTAACCAGTGTGTGTGTGCGTGCATGTGTGTGTGTGGCTGGGAAGGAAAAGAAAGGGCTCCTATGCTCTGAGATAATAGCAAATGCTACTGAAGAGGAAAAGGGGAAACACTGTTTATCCCTAGCAGAGAGATAATTGATCTATAGTCTGCACACAACTGGTCTCAAAGCAGCCAGCAGCCTCATGGAAGGGACTGTAGCTACCCAGAGCCCAAACAAGCCTGTCAAACAAAGGCTTTATGGAGAGACCAGGGAGAACAAAAGTGGCACATTTCATTCCTTCATAATAAATCTTCCATCTTTATTGTGCAGAGATGTTTTGCTCCTGGGTGTGCCGTGTTTCAGAGCAGGGCCTGCCCCTGCCACCCCACCCCCCTGAAATGCTTGATGTTGACCCAGAGCATCCAGCCTGAGCTGTGTGGCTATATGGGGTTTATTTTCGCTGTGCACAGCCAGGCCCAGCTGTTCTCTGCATCTTCAGACAGCTCCTGGGCGCCAGCTCTATCACTCTCTATTTTATGTGTGCTAAAGGTAATAAAATAACCATTTCTAAATTTAACTAGCATTACATAATGCAGCTATTTATTATGTAAAGCTGCTGCTTACAATGCCCGGAATATTGATCACTACAAAAAATGCAATTCAGCTAGAGCTCGTTTAAATTAATGTTACTGTTTTCCTTTCTTTTTGTTTAAAGGATAAATCAAAGATCTAATTTGTCCTCATGAATTCACCCCTGCAAAGCACACAAGGCACCGGGCGGTGTGTGGTTTGCTGTCACTCAGGCTCATGTGCAGCTCTCAGCGCAGAATGTGGCAGAGGATATGCCAAGATGACAATTTGTTCATTATCCAAGCCACTGGAAAAGGCAAATAAAGCACACTAACCTGCATACTAACCTGCTTCATTTCAAATCAGGTCAATTTTTTTCTTTTCTCAGCTATAAAGCAGCATTGGCAACCACTTAAGTATTCCAGCATTATGACTGTATATCATCATTATCACCTACAGGAGATCATGAATAGGTATTTCCTTACAATAGCACATGAAGCCAGAGAAAATGAAATATGTTTTCCTATTCTTCAGGCCTTTTGGGGGTAGAAAGAGGGACAGGAAAAGAGAATTAAATATTAACAGAGTGAACAGATCACTAAGCAAAAAAACAATTAAAAAGCACAGCATCCATTCAACAGTAACACCAAATCATGATGCAACCACAGAGCGTGGGGTGACATTCTAATCATGGATTAAAGGACTGATTTGTGTCTCATGAGTATTCATGGGCAAAACCTGGTACGTGCAAACTGATCTTGGGGAAATATGTTTTGTGGGAAACATGAGGTTATACAAGTGTCTGAGCAAAATGATGATGCCTTTGCTTGACTGTGCCTTAGGGACCAAGGAAATATTTACCTTTTTATCTCCTACTTTCTTTTTTTCCATGGAGTTGTTTTCCTCCTCACTACAGAATGAGACACAGGGGGTTTTTTCCCTCTACCTGCCCATCCTTACACTTGCTTGTACAAATACAGGCAACCATAAAAATTCACTCCTGCCATTTGATGTCACGCAGAAAACAAATGATTAGGAGGAACCACAGAGCATGCCATTGTGGGCAGTACTCCTCTAATGGCATCCAAGAGCCAGCATTTCCAAAGATGAATCCCTCCTACAAACAGAGGAGATGGTGTAAATCCAGCCCCACGGCAGTTGTGCTGAGAGCCATTGCACAAGGCTGATCCACGGGGAAAAGGCCTTGGGACAGCAAACTGGAAAATGTCCTGACTCAGAGGGAGCACCTTTTCTGCACCATTATAGTGACCTGGATTGGCTTCAGTGCAAAGGTTGCTCTTAGTCACAATCTTACAGAACTTCTTTTCTTCCAGTTACCATCAGCTCAGGACGCAATAAAATTAAATATACTAATGGGCCAAATTATGGACTCCTAGAGAGATTTCCCTTTTGGACCAGAGAAGATCTCAAGAGGCCAATGAGTCTCATACTGAGAAAAGTTCATCTCTAGTGGTGTCTGAATACCAGCTATTGCCATGTAGGTGGAGAGATGTATGCTTTGTGCAAAACACTTGGGAAATGATCCTTTGCAATATTTTCCACTAAACAACTACTCTGAAACATGGAGGAAGCCATGCATGACTTCAGTGCACTGAGGAGGCTTTGCTGGGTATCCTAAGGCATCTGACTTACATAGCTGTAGCCCTGGTACAGCAGACTGGTTTCCTTTCCCTATTTTACAGTTTGGAAAGTCCCTGATTTCTCCATTTACATCCTCTGCTGCTATCAATCATCAATGTCAGTGCGGGACTGTTTGTTAATCTTGAGATTGCTCTTCTCACTCAGCCTCTGAGCAGTTGTCTTCCTTTTGGCACAGTAAAAAAAAAAAAAAAACCAGCAGCTAAGGCAGTACATTTTTATAATCTTAATGGAGCTCATACTTTAAAGTTTAAAGAAGCTTAAAGAGTGGGAAAGCCCCTGTGGAAAATCCAGTGTTTTCTTATGCAAGTCAGGTTTTCAGTTGTGTATTAGCTGCTGTTATTTTCAGTAGCCAGTGTTTCATTTCTGTTCAGAAGCAAATGCAAGAAAGCAAGTGAGCAATTTATAATGAAATAATCAATGCTGGTGGTGGATTCGCTGGTGCCTGTGCACTTAGCCTTGCCTATGATAAGAAATTTCTCTTGGGGGCAGCATTTCTTACAGAGATGGATGGATTTATTTTCCGTCTTCAAAATGTTTACCAGCACATCTAGATTTCCTTCTCCAGTCATACTGCTGCCTGGGGGGGCAGGAGCTCCTCACACTAATGCCAGCAGGGGAGAACAGAGGCATCTTGAGGTGGAACAGCAACCCAAAGGCAGGCCACTGCCCCTTTTCCCTCCCCTGAAATTCCCCACTTAGCAGTTACAGTGGCATACTCCATGAGAAACTTACAGTTCACCCAACCAACCCATCACGGGATTTAGGAGCCCCTGTTCCCCAGGGTGGGCTTAGTGGGAGCACCAAAGCACAGGCTGCCTGCACCAAGCACCAGAGATCACTAACGCTGGGGACTATCTGAAGCCCCATTCCCACAGTAAGGTGAAGCACATGGAGCTGACCTCAGGCTGCTGAGAGCCCTAAGTCACTTAATGTCTGCCTACACACAGCTCTGGCTCCTGCCCTAAGCCTCTAAGGGGTTTTACTGGTGTGGGACAGGTCTGCTGGTGAGTGTAGGCTGCGGGTCAAGCCAAGGTGACAGAGAAAACACGGCCCAGTCATGCTCTGTGTAGATCAGACGTGGGAAGCTGCTCCACAAACATGCCAAGAGGTTACAGAGCTATAAATATTTAATTGGATTTCTCCACATCAGTCCCAGCAGGTGAAGGAAGCCCTGCAAGGAGGATGGGAGAAGCAGATGCAGTGTCTGCTCTAATGCTCAGGGCCATGGGCTCTCAATCCCCGTGGGTTCCTCAGGAGCACGTGGCCAAACTAGGTGAAAATACAGCCAAGGATGGCTAATTAGGAGCCTGGATGGGAGCATTCTGTGAGGGCTCAGCTCTCCTGTGAACTAAACCTGAAGAATATGGCTGAGGTTCAGCATCTTGGAAGAAAAGCGCTGATGAATTAAGGACTGAAGAAACCATGCAGTGTGTTGTGAGAGATGATATTAAGAGCAGAAGGGTGCTCCTGCAGGGAATAGTCCCCGAAACCTGAACAAATACACAGCACAAAATAAAGTGAGTAGCTTTACACCAACAGAGCTTCACATTCTACATTCAGGCAGAATGTCAGGAGTTCAGTATTTATCAGCAAAGCCTAGAGGACAGTTGTAATCACAGCTCACTTAACCATGGGAGCTCCAAAATAGACACTTCTGAATGCAGGCAGGGAGAAACCCAGGACAGTTTTGGAAACTGCCCTCCTGTTTTTTCTCTCTTTGAAACTGAGGTGACTGATTTTCACCTTGTTTATGTGACCATAAATCAGAAGCAAATTCAGCAAAGGCAAGAAGATGATGTGGGTGTAGTGTGCTGGAATGCCTGAGAACCATCCTTATTGTTATTATTAAGCTGTAACTGTATGTGGCACTATAAATCAGCCCACCCTGCTGATAAGGGAGTGTTTGGTAACAGTACACCTTTGTAACAAGCCCGAGACTGGTGGGGTTTATGAGCAACCCACAACAGTATATGCCTGAGCTCCCCCTCTGTTGGGAAGAGCCATGGCTCGCTCCTTCCCATCACTGCTGTCACTGAGTCACAAAACCCCCTCTGCTTTCTTCCCTGATGTCCAGATCTTTGTGTTTTGCAGTGCCTCTCTGAGCAGGTCCTATGTTCTGCAGACTTTGGGTCTTGTTCCAGCAGTTTTCACAGGGGGAAAAGAAGACCTTCCTGCAGAAATGCAGCATAACAAAGTGCAATCCACCTGAATGTGGCTGGTTGCCTTTGCTCAGCATCCATAGGTGTGGATGGGTGAGAATCTGCAGAGTACACATTTCTGCTTGGTGCATACTACACGTGGAAGATGCTTCTGGCCTTAAATTCCTCTTCCCATCCATTGCCCCACAGGACAATTTCCTCTCTTATGTCTCCTTGCTGGGAACCATTGCCTGCCCTTTCCTGCTGTGCAAGATGCTCCTGGCTCATCTCAGCAGCATCAGTGATCTAACCTGGGGTATCCCAGTGTCAAAACCAGGAAACTGAGATGACTTGCAGAGGCCCCACTGGCGATAATCAAGCATGTAAGTGGGGCTTACAGACATCCCTGTGTGGGGAAATGACTGGTGAGACAAGGTGCCAGGCAGAGAGAGATCCCTCATCCTCAGCTTCCTATGGCCACTGTCACCCCGGGGCACAAAACCACCAATGACTGCTTACAAGACACTTCTGAGAGCTTTAGAAGCAGGGATCAGACCTGACACAGTGTGGATGTTAAAGAGAGGACATCCTGCAGCCTCTGCGTGTGCTGAGAGCAGACTACCTTGGCATCATGGCCAATGAAGAGGTCTCATTTCACTTGTGGCCTGCCTTCACATCCTTCACATCAAATGCCAGGGAACTGTTTTCCAGCTGCAATAATCTGCTGGTCTTGGGGGAAGGGAGAACAGGTCCTTATCTTTAGTATCAAAAAAAAAAAAAAAAAGCTATAGAAACATCATGAAGAGTGTCTAGCCCTCCCGCCCTCAGCCTACAGGAGTAAACATCCTCACTTAGGTGTGCCTTTTACCATATTAATAGCTACTTCCCTTTCTGTAATCACTGGGTTATTGCTCAACAAATTGCAGCAACATTAATAGCCAGTGACCCACAAACTCAGTACAGCATCAAAGGTTGCCGAGTTATCTCACGCAATGAACTTACTTTTGATGAATTGGTACCATTCCCTGGAACATTCTTACAGTAATTTTAAGAGTCATAACATCTTACCATGTGCTGCTTTAACTTTTTGACATGGAGCTAAAAATAGCAAGCACTGCACAGCCTGGGAGAACAGCTTCAAGTTCAGATCTGAGCTGAAAATCCCCAGTGTTTCAGGCTGTTCGCACGAGCGTTTTGATTTCAACAGACCATAAAGACAAGGTTAAAATGAGAAGTTTGGATATGAGTCCCAAGCAGGAAGGGGACAGGTACAAAAAACGTTTACCTGACTTCATCTGATTTCTATTTAGAGAATAACAGCAGCAAAAGCTGGCAACGTATCTGCAGGCGGAGGCCAGCTCAAAATGATCAGTGATCATAAGCAGATGCTGCTGAGGCTTTGGTTGCTGTGCTGTTTGCTGTCCCGGCTGCGTCACCACACGGGTGTTGTCGCCCATCTTGAGTCTTGCTCACCCATTGCACAACACGTAACACTGCTCACTGCTGCTCACTGGCCTCACTGGGCAGAGAGAAGGCACAGTGGAGGGTTGGGTTTTGCCAAGTGCTCTGAGACCCCTGAGTGGAAGGTGGCATCACGATTGGTACTGACTGTGGCCACTTGCTGCTCTCTGCCAGCTCAGCATCCTGTTGGGAAGGCAGGCACTGGGGGAAGTCTTAGGCTCAGAGGGCAGATGTGTGCCAGGAGCCTCAACTAGCAAGGGATGGTGTGAGCTCTGCATCCTGTGACCCTACAGGAGGCCAAGCCAGGATTCACAGCCCCCTGCCACAGCCTTTCCTGCCTGACTATGGGAGTACACAGGCCTGCGCCCTGTGTACCTGATTCTGAGAAAGCATGGAAGCTTGGACTATTTCTGTATTATGTTTTCATGACGCCCCTCCATCACACGCCTGCTGTTCCTTGATGTGCCCTGGCTCACCCCAGGCACTGGGCTGTTCCAGCCCCCCAGGGATGCGGGGTGGCTGCACTGGAAGCGGCGAGGAGGCGGCTCTGCCTTGTTTACGTTTGGAGCGTGAATGGCTGCTCGCAATCCTGTGGGCTGTTCCGGTTATCAGGCACGGCACTGCTTTGCTGGCAGCTCCCTCATCTTGAGCTTGTAGCGGGCGATGCGATGCCTTAGGTAATCCAGTGTGGGAAGGGTGAACACCCTGCCATTTACTGGTTATTTATACACCCAGATTGGCTTTCTCTGCCTGCCTAGCTCCTTTATTTTTAAAGGGGAATGTGAACATTCAATAGATGTTTTCTGAAACTGTTGTCGCTCCCCTCAGCTGGATGCAGCCAAGGGAATTTTCTGCTCTAGCTCCCACCAGAACTTCCAAGACATATTGCCATGTCAAGGTAGCCATGAGGCAGCACTCCTACCACTGGGATTGAAGTGAAGGGAAGATGACAACCATGGCTACAGAGATGCCAGGCAGCCCAGCGAGGGGGAGAGTAGCCTTCTCCCAAGGACTTTAGGTCTAAGCCTGGAATATCCCTTCACCAAGGTTTAAAGGCACATTTTGAGGCTGTGCATGCTGTGAAAGGAGGTGGATGGGTCCAGATGGGATTCCTTGAGTTTGGACTGGCAGGTGGATAGGTGCAGATGGGATTCCTTGGGTTTGGATAGGAGCAGCATGCCTGCTGCTCTGTACTTCTTGCCATCGGCTGTTAGACGTGATCTGCACCGGCACTGTGGATCCCAGTTGCTAAATCCTGGGCAAGCTCACATGTGATGTTTTGGGGTAATTCAATCCAAGCTTGCGTTGTGTTTGCTGGGCTGTAGACAGGAAGGAAGATTGTCACGACAGAGTCGTCTTCTCCTACCCATCTGTCCACTCTTCCTTTTATAACAGGGATTTCTCGTGTCATTTCCCTCACAGACCATTCCCACGCAAACACCACAGGAGCACAACAGCACCGTGAAGTGCAGCACTGCCCTGGTCCCATGGCTGCATTTGGTTTAGGTAACAGCCTGCTTTTTCTGCCCCAGGAGGCTCTTGGCAAAGCCAATAAAGTAAGAGGAAAATGTTTTGCACTTGCACTGTCTTTTGTGCCAGGAGCTCTCAGCGCTGTACCCACAACAATGAGCCAGCCTCGCGATGCTCCTTGGGGGTGGATTAGCACAATCACACACGTTTTGGATGCCGATGTTACAGCCAGTTAAGGTCAAAATCACTCACTGTGGTATGTCTTGCTGCACTATAACTGGATCAGCTCACCAGGGCACCTAATCCATGGGTTTGCAGGGCCCTTTTCCTGACGGCTCACAGCTTCAGCAGGAAGCATAGGATGCTCAGCTGTTCCCTGAAGCTATTTCCCAGATGCTGAAAACACTGGGATTCTGCTGGGACTCATGCGGCAGAAAGCGATTATCAGGCTGAGGCGAGAAGCTGGAGAACCTGATAAATTCCCAGTTTCTATTTACTGTTCCCTGAGGACCTATAGAGTGGGAAAAGTGCCCTCTTGGGTGATTTTTCCACCAACCGTGAGCTGGCTGGCAGAGGACCTGTGTGCTGCCAGCCGTGTCTTGGGACATGTCACCAGAGGGCATTGCTGAGACTCGCAGAGCCCAAACTCCGGCTGGGATTGCACCAACAGGGCCATGGGGACTCTGAGGAGGGAAATTTTGAGGATTTCACTGTTAACACTATATGGAGCCTACAGGCACCACCCTAGACATACCCCAAAGCAACAGCAATCCAGACTGTGCAGAGGATGGGGTTGGCACAGGAGCTGTACAGGCAGTGGAGATTTAGGATACACCTGGTGCTCCTTGTCTCCGTGTGGCCATTGTTCTTTCACAGTGACAGCAGCCTAGAAGTAATGAGAATTAAAAAAAAAAAAAGTGCATAAATAAACATGCATCCTTTCAATGTAAATTAAGGCCATATTGCAGGAGAAATTGAATCCAAAGAATGCAAAAAGTCAAACAAACAAGCAAGCAACCAAAGAAAACCAATTATTTTTTGAGGGAGTCAGGAAGGAGCAAGCAAAACAATGAGTGCCTCTGGCCTCCAGCATCCATGCACTGGCACTATCACGTCTCCCTGGGAGCAAGGCCTGGGCTTCCTTTTGGAGTCATTCCTGCCTCACACCATGATGCCCCTCTACCCTGTGGCTTGTTTATCTCAGTTTAAAACAGTTTAATTGTGACACATGGCTTTGTCCGGTGGCAAATGGCACCAGCATTTTTTGGTTAAAGCCATAGACAGATCCCAGAAGGATGAGGATTTATTTTTTCATTTTCCTTGTAGCATCCACTTTGGAAGAAATTAATTTCTCCTCCTCCTTGTTTGGCCATGCAATCTTACAAGATCTCCCTGCATCACTCGAAAACCAGCATAGATGGTTGGCCTATTGTGAGAAACCACAGGGAGTTTTTAAGCTGTACAGTAACCAGCTTTAGCTTCACTGGGATGAAAACAGACAATAGCGAGAGGAAGGGGGTTCTGGAGAACTCCAGCTCACTGTTTCCAATTAGGAAGCGACTTCAGTTCATCCCATCACTGTAGTGCATCTTCGCGAGCAGCACAACTTGTTCGGGTCCTCTCTTGGGCTCTGCTTCCAAGAAACTTCCCTGCTCAGCAAAGCACTTCAGCGTGTGCCCCAGTCCTGCTGAAAGCAATGAGGTCCACACAAATGCTCCAAGGGGATCCCAAACTTTCCAGCCTTCCCTGAGCCGGCATCTCCCAGCCTGCGGGATGGGGAAGGCAGAGGGAGTGCCCTGCTTGCCAGTGAATGGTCTCGGTGCTGCCTTGCACCACCTGCACATCTTCGACTCCTGGCTGGAGAGCTCTTGTCTCCTCATACTTTGACCCAAGCTCAGCTCAAGCACAGGCCACTGCTGCTTTCAGCACCTTGTTACCCAAACTGCAACACAGTCTGCCTGACTTGCAATGAACCAGCCAGTGATGAATTTACTATTTACTGTAAATCTCCTAGCCACTTCCTGGCTAATTTTACAGGTTTTAGCCAAGGATTATTCATGCTTCTGGCTGAGTTCTAGACGTCAGTGCGGGTGGAAGGATCTGTCCCTCATTCATTGTCCTTCCGAGTTTATTGCCTTTGTTTTTCTTTTCACAGATTAATTACAAACATCTCACTCTGTGAACTCCCACTGTATGGTGGCTGTGTGATCTCAGCACCATGAATTATAGATGCCTGACATATCACACCAAGCTATTATGATTTTTTTTTTCCACAAGCAAGCTATGAATAATGAAGAAGATCTATTAAATTTATAATATTCTCTATCTTTGGTATAGGAACGGGAAGGCAAAGCCCGATGATGTCTTTTATTGCCCTCCCCTCCCTCTCTGGGCTCGGGCAGCTCAAACAATGTGAGTCTCAATATGGACTCTATGTACTTAGGAAAAATTATTGATGTTGTTGAGATTTCGGCCTTGGAGTCCCTCCGTCAGTCACACGAGGGTATCTCACTGCTTTATTCAGACCGCTGGGGACTGTGGCTGGCCCAGGGCTATGGCTGACACGGCCCCACCACCCGCTCCTGTGCCAGCGACCTCCTGCCTTCTTTTCTGGCGTATTCTGCGGGAAGGATGGAGGTAGAGGAGGTGTTTAAATGGGTGGGTGGAGGGAGGCTGTGACAGGCGGCTGAGAGGGAGCCACAAGAGAGGAGAGTACGGACCCCCCATGGATGAGAACCGTGACCCTCACCCGCCCCCTCTCAGGGGCTTCCCCTCAGCGGCCCCTCCTCAACGCTTCCTCTGGGGTCTCCCCTCAGCGGCCTTCGCCTCGGGAGTCTCCCCTCAGCCATTTCTCCCCAGGGGTCTCCCCTGGGCATTCGCCGTTACCGCCATTTCCCCTCGGGCCCTTCCCCCCACACGGGGGTCTCCCCTCAGCCCTTTCCCGCGGGGTCTCCCCCGGACCCCCCCAGGGGCGCGGCCCCGCCCCCTCCCCCGCGCGCGGCAGCCCCGCGCGGTGCCCGCGCGCCGCCGCTGACGTCACAGCGCGTTATTGCCCGTGCCCGTGAATGACTGAGCGCCGGGGGGGGAGGGAAGGGGGGCGGGGAGGCCGCGCGCGC
>VZUI01001838.1:0-51513 GCA_013401135.1 Cettia cetti
CCCGCCCCGCCCCGCCCGGCGGCTTCACCCCGGCAGCCACGCGCCGCCGGCCGCGAGCTGCCCGCGCGGCGCCGGCGCGGCCGTTACGGGAGCGGAGCGGGCGCTGAGGGGCCCCATGGCCGAGTCGCTGGGGCCGCTGGTGGGAGCCATCGATCAGGGCACCAGCTCCACCCGCTTCCTGGTGAGCACAGCGCGGCGATCGGGGCGGCACCGGGGGCAGGCGGCGCCCCCGCGGCCTGAGGGGATCCGCGGCTTCCGCGCCTTTACTCCCCTCCGTCCCGGCGGGGGCCTTTGCCGTGCCCTTGCGGAAGGGCAGGGAAACGGGTCCGCAGGGCTGGGTGAGCTGGCCCGGCTACAGCCTCCTGTCTCCCGGAGAAGCGGCGCCGCTCGGCCCGGCGGTGCCGGATCCGCCGCTGTCCCTCGGTCGCGTTCCCGCCGCGGCACAGGGAGCAGCGCCCGCCCCGCCGGGAGCGCTCCGGGGCGAGCCCGAGACCAGCGTCTCTTGCTCTGCTCCGGGGGACTGCTCCGAGCTGCTCCGAGCAGGCTGCGTTTGCAATCTGTCAGGTTTTCAATCTGTCGGGTATCTTGCCCCGAATGGAATCAAATGGACAAGGTCCTCACGCACTGGGGAAATAGATCCGTGCGAGTTCAGTGACTGTGATTAGCTGGTGTTCAAACAATGCGATGACTCCTCTGTGATCCCCGCTAAAACCTGCCCGGGGCCTGCTGGAGTGACTGCTGCTGTTCCAGCCCTGATGTCAGTGCATCTTGTTCACTGTAGGTATTCAGGTGGCTGAACCTGCACACTGATTTGTTTAAACACTAGAGGAAGATAAGTTTAAGGATAGGGGAATTAATATATTAATCATATATTTGACCGTTGAGTTGAACGATCTAGTTATTTCTATATTATGCAATAGACTGTAACTAATGTTGTCATGTATGAAACTTACTACAGATACTTATGACTTGCAAATCTCTACAAATGTACTGTGCCCTAGTGAGTTAAATCATGGTAGTTTGACTTAATTAAAGCCCTATGACAATTTCCTCTATGGAAGTGGAATAGACATAATTACTAGATATAAAACGTTGTCAAATTTGCAAAGTATGAATTGGGAAGATGAATGTTGTGGTTTGCCCTTGCTGGTTTTTTTTCGTTTTTTTTTTAAAGTGCTTCTTCCATGTGAAACGTTCCTTCATGAAGCAGGAGACTAGAATATCTGCTTGACCTATGTTACCATTATTACTCAATATCACGACCTTCATGCGATTGTCAAATGAGAAAACACAGTTCTGGGGGTGGAGAGAAACTCCAAACTGACAAATGACACCAATGGGCTGTCTCGGATGCCAGTCAGGAGCCCTTTTTGGGAACGAACTTGAAGAAGGTCCCTGTAATGTATTAAGATGAATTCTATCAGCTTTTGTGTATATGCCAAATTAACTTTTTTCTTATTCTAAAAGGATAACACTAGTAGAAGTAAAACTTAAGCTCTTTTTACAAGTATTTTTGCAAGTTCGTCTTAGGGGAATTTTTTTACACTATGCACATTCATCAGTGACTTTTATGCAGTTGGGGAGATTTTTACGGTCTACAAGAAGATTCAGATGCTTCCTAATTTTTTCAAGAAGTATATTGCATCTGTCACTTTTAAATTCTTCTTCTGTCCATCTCAGTATCTCTCAATTAATGTCAACATTGTCTTAAACTGGGTAGTGTGGTCGTGTCCTTATGATAATAAAGTTACATACGGACTTGAGCAAATAAAATACATGATCACAGAGTTAAATCAGAACACAGAGGAGAGGGAAAGAAGAGGGCAAAATGTGCTGAGATCTGCTACAACTCACCTCAGTGATTCAGATAACAACACGTGTCTGGAGAATTCCGTGCTGGAAGGGGATTGCTGCAGTTGGAAGAGAGATTTTGTCTTGAAATATTTTAAGCCAGAATGTAATGCTCTGTTGTGTGTGCCCAAAGTATTTCCTTGAATCTCTTGGGTTTTTTGCTTTTAGTTGTTTTGGTTACATTTCTCACTGATCTCTCTACATTTTATTTTTAGACATAGTGTTTCCAACAAGTTTTTGTCTTCACCAAGTTACAAGTCAAAATCAACTTGCTGCTTACTTTGCGCTTGTGTATTCAGTAGTTCAGAGCAACTGTTAACTATTTTTTTAAGTGGAAGACATATGATTTTGACTAGGTTGAAGAGTCCTTCTGGGTGAAAAACTGTCAGGTCCAATGGGGCCAAAGAATAGTGCCAGCAGTTCAGAGTGTAAATTTACAATACAGGTGGCAGATTTACCAGTGGTGTCCATAGCAGTCGGTAGCCAGGGCTGGTACCCCGTAGGATTTTCATCAACAGCTGTGGGGATGGGTTGGAATGTTCTCTCAGATGGGGGTGACCAGTTGACTGAAATTCCAGTTGGAGAAGGGGCCTGCTATAATATTCATAAACTTAAACAAAGTTCAACACTTGAGACAGAATGCTAAGAAGCTGCTTAGTGAAAAAAGACATTCCTGCTGGACATTAAGTTGGCTGTGTGTGAGCAATACATCCTTGTAGTGGTGCAGCTTAAGAAAAGTTCAGTAAGTAATTGTTGCCATCTGTGTAGCACTGAGGAGGCAGTATCTGGAACACTGTGTCTGATGTTGGACCCCACAGACTTTGAAGAACTGGATTTCATCCAGCCAAAGAAATCCCTGTGCTGCAACACAAGGCCATGGAAGGAGGGTTTGGGAGATCAGGGGTTCTTTCTTCACAAGAGAGACTGAAGGGTGTCCTCAGCTATCTAACCACAGTTTGTGGGGAACACAGAAGCAGCCTTTTCTCAGACGTGCACAGGAAAGGACAGTGGGCAGTGAGCACAAGCTGCAGCCAGTGAACTATGGGGACATATAAAGAAACAATGTTTCACTGTGAGGGCTCCGGATCAGGGGCTGAGGTGTGTGGTATTTCCATCTTTGCACATACTCAGTGCCTGGCTAAAAAAGGCCCTGAACAGCCTGGTTTTAAATTTGGGCTTACCTGAACAGTGAGTTAGGCTAGGTGACCTCCTGAGATTCAGAGTAAATGATCCTGTGCACAGACACAAGTTTTGTTTCTCCTCCCTGTGTCAATGAGGAGGCTGCATGAGCACGGAGGCTGAAGAAGCGCCACAACTCAGGAGCATTTCTGTTACTGTCACTCTTTATTTAGCCTTGCCTCTCACACAGCACACATACCATGGTAGTTTTATGCTGCAGCTTTACCCTCCACAAACCCTTTTTTCAATCTTTACCTTTATCAGCTACTTTTGCAAAATGAGCTGTAATTATTTTTGCGATTGTAACTTTTCTGTTAAGTTGGGTTGAACCTGGATAACAGATTCAGAGTTACCAGGGAGAGCACAGTGCTTCAAGTACAAGGCAATCGTTTAAGACAATTGTTTAAGGCTCATTTTCTTAAAAATATCCAGCAGAAACATAAATTGGGTAGGCTAAATAAGTGTACCCAGATGATTGAATTCTGGCCAAGATGTTTCACTGAATATTTTCATCGGATACTTTCATCTCTTGCATTCCATTTCTTATTATTCATAAAAATACACTGTAACTTCTTTTGTGAAAAGTCTTAGGATCAGGAGCTAATGGCCATCTGAACCATTGTTTGATCTCTTGAAAGATATTTGCTGGATAGTGTTTCTGTCCTTTTATCCAGGAAGAGCAAGAATTGTAAGACACAGTGAAGTACCTACACAGTACTTTAAGGTCTAAGTTTGTCAGTCAGCCACAGAGCTTTTTTTTTTCCACCTCTGTGAAATATTTCTTTTTTCCTTTACTTAATCTCTATAAGAAATAATCAAATAAAGCTATATTACTCTGCAAGCATTCTTTTCAATAAACAAAAACTGATTTTAGGTAAGGAAGACATTCATACCCATTGAGCTTTCTCTTCAAAGGGGAATTCATTTTAGCCCTCTACTGAAGTATCATGACCTTTTGGGAAAAACTTGATTGTGTAACTAGCAGAAAGGATTAAAAATACTGTAAATACATTTTTTTTTCCTCTAGCTCTTATCACTTAAAATACACTGTAGTTTTACTTTTAAATCCCATAAATGTAAGCACCTGCTAGATGGTGAAGGAGGTCTATTCATCACAAGCATTCTAAGAAAGGTAATTTCTAGGAGACTTGTTAAACTGTACTTATTCATAAATTCTGACTGTGCTACTCCTAGTTAAATACTGGAGAGAGAATTATTGTCTGTCTCTTATCCTTGCCCCAGCTGGGTTGATTTCAATGCAATTTCAGAGCTCCAGCTCTGAGCTTGTTTTCCTGCAAAGCCATGGCTGTTCCAGCTTGACAGACACTCATGAAGATACAGCAAAGAATAACAAAAATAGCTTTTCTGCAGGCAGAGCTGCATGAAAAAGCTTGAGAGAGATGTTTTTCATGAGAATCTGTTTTTCAGCTGCACAGCTTCTTGTGTCACTTCCGTGAGCCTCTTATTTCGGTTCATTCCGTGAAAATTGTTACAACTAGTTGATATTCATTTTTTCCACTAAGATAATAAAACATGGATGTAATACATTATAACATGTAAATAAATAACATGTAATAATATGTAACTGCACCCCTTGATGTCATGTATTATATTAAAGACCCTATAAAAAGCTTGAATTAAGCTATCAGCCCCTGTGCCTCTCTACTTGGTCATATAAAGGGCACCTATGTAGACCTTTCTTCTCTGCAGTCCTGCAACTCAAGGTTCAAGCTCTAATTCTCTGTTGGGAGTAAAGGGAGGATGTTATTTATTTCTTTTCTTTAATCTCTCACCAGAGAATTCAGTATCTGGTGGCTTTCACTTTAATCTCTGTTTAAGACAGCTGTACGAGTCCAAATAGCCTAGACTATTCTTCATTATTACTCCTGATGAAATTAGGGCAAAACTGACTTTGGCTTTCCCCACACACACACAACTAAGATATCAGTAGCATAAACTGGAATCAATTCTTAATAAATATGAAAGGATTGAAAGCTTCTAATCCCAACAAATTACAGAATTACACTTCAGACCTATATTTTATCTGGATTATTCGTACTTACTGGCGCTGGCACTTACTTTTCTATCTCTCCACTGTCAAACAGGTATATGGATTTTTTTTTTTTTACAACAGCAGTGCTTTTTTGGAGGGAGTGGGAAAGGAAGCTTTAAGGTCTCATTTGATCTATTTATTCCCTATGTTATTTATCATGTTGTAGGCTTAAATTTAGTGACTCATTCATCTTTCCACATATCAGAATTCTGTTTATCAGTGTAGAAGTCATAGAATCATAGAATGATTTGGGTCAGAAGGGACCTTTAAGATTACCTACTTCCACCCCCCCACCATGGGCAGAGACAGCTTCCACTGGACCAGGGTGTGCAGGGCCTCATCCAACCTGGCCTCAAACAGGGACGTTTCACTGCTCCCAGTGAAACTTTTTAATCCCTTGCCCTGAAAAACAGGGAGTGTCTACTGCTTTTGTTGAGAATGTCAGAAGCTTGCAGGTTTGTTTGTGGTGGATTATCAAAGTGTTTGCCTAGTTCTTCTCTATGGATATGAAAAAATCTGTGCATTTATAGTGTTATTGCTTCAGTTGAAAATGTATTCATGTCACAGTTTATTGCTGTGCCTGCAAGTCACACACTCCGTGTTCACTTGATGACTTTGTCTAATTGAATCTGTACTTCCAGTAGGAATCCTTTGCATTACCTTCTGTTTCAAGAAATACTGAATGATTAGTGGTGAATGATTACCACATTATATTTAACATCTTTAGTATGTCAGATATATACATACAGGTTAAGTAAAAAGTCTTCTATCTTTCTGTCTTTATTCTAAAAACCTAGTAAATGTGAACACGCTTTGGGCAGAAAGGCAATTTCAAGTAAAGAGATCTTGCTGCATACGTGTAAAACAGCCTCTCCTATTAAGTGTGGTGTGTAGTATTTTGAGATCCATATCCCATTGTGCAAGTTGCTTCCAAATGTGTGGTACTGACAGAGCTTTCTCTTTTATTAGCATACATTCATGTCAAGCTCGAGCTAGTAGATGAAACACAGACAAGTAAATAAAGTAAAAATAATTCAGTGATGCTCTTTCTATGTAATCTTTCCAGGTGATAGCAGAAAATGAATGATGATGTACCTTTTTAAGACTTCTTTTCTGGGTAGTGGAGCTTTCAGTGTTTTCCAGAGTTTGAGCTGTTTTCATCCTTGGAGGTTTTCAAGACTTGCTTAGAAAAGTTCTTGAGCAACCTGATCTAATCTCATTGCTGATCCTGCTCAAAGCAGGAGGTTGTGCTAGAGATCGCTCAAGGTACCTTTCAGCCTAAATTTTTCTGCAATTCTAATATAAAAGCAGAATGTTTCTAGACTTCAAAGTTTCACTCTAAAGATACTCTTTAAGATACCAAAGAAACTGGAGAATCAGAACTTCATCTCCTTTTTGTCAGAGTTATTCTAATAGTTCCAGAGTAAAGTGTACTGTGTAGATGATACCAAGAATTTATGGATTAAAAACTTTAAGAGAAATTCCTAAAATTTGTGGAATGACAAGAAAGCATTACCAAGCATAGAAAAGATTCAGTTGTATCCTAGGAGGTGGATGGCTATAACTGAATTTTGCCTCTTTAGCATGCAAGTGATTTCTAAATCTGGCTCAGCTCTGCTTGCCATAGAAAGGTCGGATGGTGTCCTACTGACGTGTTCTGCAGTTCATCTGAACCTGCTTCTAGATTTTACTTTCTAGGTCCCAAAATGTCCTTCACACAAAAGATTCTGCATGGTGCTGGGGAGAAAGAGCTGTTCCCACAGGAATGCCACCACTGCCCAGCCAGGCACTCTGGCCACTCACTGTTCACTTGAGCTGAATGTTTCACTGGGTGTCCCTCAGCTTGGCCTCGGCAGAGATTCCTTTTGGGAACAGGCCACTGCTGGGTAATGAGGGTTGTTGTGCATTCTTGATGGGCTTGTATGGCAAGGCAGAACTTCTAACTTGTGATTCCTTAAGAACACCCATTGATAGAGTCCTCGTGATTCTCTACTCTGCTGGTTTTTATTGTTGTGTATCCAAATTTCAGTTACTTTTCTGCATGTTCTTCTCTTTTTTGATGTGTTGTGTTGCTGCAGTGGCATTTTTCTCGTCAGATTATTCATGAGCTCTGTACTTGTAGTTTGTTGTGAAACAAAATGGGTTTTGCCTAGGTATTTTCTTGTTCTTCAGTTTGGTCCCTTGTATATGTTGTCACAGATTTTCACTCTTCCTAAAAGTGACCTAACCCAAGAAAACACATAGATAACTCTGGCAGTAGAGTGGCACAGCAAGTGCTAAAGAAATGTTATTATCAACAACAGTGGGTATTTTACTGAGAGATATTCTAAAATACATCAGGAGTTTAACTTCTGTAACCACCACAAGGAAAATCTGGTTCTTTTCCAACTCACCAAGGAAAGAAAAAACAGTTAAAATTGACAAAGTGACAGCAAAGTTTGCCAAAATAATCTTTGCCTACCTTGATTTTAAAAGTGCATATATCTGAATCCTTGTTATATAGATATTGGGGTTGATGATAGAAAATTACTATCCGTTGTCACAGCACTGCATTTGTTCAAAAGAATAAAGGTTAATTATTGTTTAAACTTCTGTGTTCAAAAGAAATTCAATTATGTAATTTATTTGCAGGTTTTTAATGCAGAAACAGCAGAGCTCTTGAGTCACCATCAAGTGGAAATAAAGCAAAAATTCCCTAGAGAAGGGTATGATTTTTTAAAAAAAAATCTTTCATTTGTGTATGTATGGTAGAGCTTATGATTTTTTATCTATGAGTCATCAAAACTGATGCTGATTAATAATTCTTAGTAGCACAGTAACTGCTAGAAAAGACTGGGCAGAAGAAATGGCATAAAATAGCTCCCACTGGGTGTCCAGAATGTGCCTGAGTTACAGAAACTAAAAGTACTTGCTGTTTGGCTCTGATCACTCATTTACATATTTAACATCTAAACGTTGAAGTTTAAAGTTCAAATGAGACTTAACATCTCATTTAAGGTGATAAAGCTGGTAATTTTTACATTTGAGTCACAGTCTTCAGCTTGGTCCATAGAAATATCTTTGTTCTCTGAGGTTTTGTTTGTTTGTTCCTAACTGACCTACCATTTGCTGCCAAAGCCCTCTCTATAGAACAAAACAAAACAAAACTCTTTGTACTTAGATATGTAAAACATTTTAAGCTATAATTGTACTGAAGTTCTCATTGTTTTTCAGACTAGTATTTTTTCTTTTTATATAATTTTCTATTAACTGGTGTTTACTGTTTGTTAAAGATGGGTGGAGCAAGATCCAATGGAAATATTAAACTCTGTCTACGAATGTGTGGAAAGGACCTGTGAGAAAATGAATGAACTGAACATAGACATCGCTAACATAAGAGGTATTTATGGGTAGAGGACTTTAGCATGCTTATGGTTGAGCAATTCAGATATCATAGTTTTTAGTTAATAAATAGAAAGGTGGCAGCATGTGCCAGCCTTAAACAAAATGTTAAATTGTATTTGAAAGCAGTTTTTTGGGAGGAATAATGAGAAAATAATTCCCCTGTAATTTAATCTAAACTTGTAAAATCACAGAGACAAGTGATGAAGAAATTCTGAAATTTAGTTAAGGACTTTAATTTAGGAAAGCTGTTTTCCCTGTCGCTGTTGTTGCTGTCTCAGTCTGTGGCTGGAAAAGAGAGAGGTTTAGAGCATATGGGTTAATTAGCAAAAATGAGTTCTTAGAAGTAATATTTCTGGATTATACCTTGAAAAAGTTGGAAGCTTTTTATGTCCCATTTACTTTCCTCTTCTCCTTTACCTGTTCCTCCCTCCTCTCCACCTCTCTGTTCCCTCCCTCACCCCCCACAAAAGGGGAAAACAAACCTTCTGAAAAGGATACTTTCTGTTTTGTCCTGAAGCCATTGGAGTCACCAATCAGAGAGAGACAACAGTGGTTTGGGACAAGACAACCGGAGAACCTCTTTATAATGCTATTGGTAACTATTATACTTTCTGAATATGTAATATCATAAAATGAACGTGTTGTGGAAAAAAATGCTTTTGTAGTTTCCTGTGCCTGGTTGTGGCCTGGCCTAGCCATTTCTTGGATTTTTTGATGTCTTGTTGTAAGATGTGTGTTTGTATACACACCAGTGCAGTTTAAAAACACCTATTCCATAAAAATTGTTACTTAATAAATCACTTTATTGGTTTTCAAAGAGACTCCCCCATGTTCCTGAGGCGTTCCTGATACAAAATGCTCTACCTTGCACCAAATCACTTCCTTAAAAATTTCAGGATGCTGTTGATTTAACTTTAAAGGAAAATCATGTTAAGTAGGTTTAATGAATACTTATTGATGACTTAATGAATACTTATTAATACTCAGAGTTTTATTTTTAACTTACCTTGGCTTATCAGATATTGTCAGGTGAAAAATGGTAATTGTCTAGAGTTATTGTTTTAGGTCATGTCAAGTGCCAGAAAGTTTGGCATAGTATGACAGTAAAACCAGGACTCTTCTACAGTCAAATATATGAACTTTACAGCTTTATCTTAAACCCAGCTATACTTTGATAAAACTCCAACATAGTCTTTGAGTTGAAAGTTTACAAAGAAATAGTAAATAATCAACCTGCTATTTGTTTTAACCTCTTAGTTTAGTCATTGTCATCTGCTGCAAAGTAGCATTAGTCACTTGCATATATTCTGATAAAGTAAATATTCTATTTGTGGAATATCCTGCTTCTTTCTTGAATTATTTGTTCTTCTAAACCAAATAAATTTATCTAACCATTTTAGTTTTTACAACAGTGCCTTTAAAATACAGTGGCAATACAATATTCTTTCAACTACATGAAAAGATAAAAATAAACAGGAATTCACCAGTGAGAGCTGTGGCTTCACAGAAGCAGGCTGAACATGTCACTTTTTGTGTATTAAATCACATGATCAAATAATTTTATTTATGTTATTAGTGTGGCTTGACCTGAGAACCCAGTCAACAGTTGAACGTCTTCTTAAAAGGATTCCAGGAAGAAACAAAACTTTTTCTAAGGTAGGAGATATTCCAGAACAGTAAATGGTAGCTGCTGCAATATATAATATTTTTGGATATATGTGTTTAAAATTCCCCAAAACAAACTCAGATGTAGTTTCTGGTCCCTTCTTAGCCTGTCAAACAATAAAAAATGAGCATAAGACCCCAACCTGAGACTAGAAGATTTTTAATTTCCTTAAAATAAATGTTTAACGCTCATTTAATTTCTCACTATACAAGTTAAATGAGTAATAGTGAGACTTAATCCCGTGTTATCTAGCCAATACAAAATAAACATTACACACAAAAATTAAGATCAAGTAGAAAAAAGCTGGGAAATTATTTACTGGTATGAAATGTATTATCCATTCTCATGCCTTACTATTGAAATTAACTGCATCCAATCTGAGAACAAGAAAGATCATTCATAAAGAGCAAATTCTTTTTTTTTTTTTTTTGTGAGCATATATATAATAATTTGGAAATTAAATTCTTGCATAAAGGTGTCACAATTGTTTGATTAATGTTGTCCTCTACGGATTGAATAAATATTATGTATTTTTTTATATTATATGTTTTCCTATGGGCAGGAAATGGATGTCAAAAAGTGCACAAAGTTACTTGATTTTCAAGTTCTAGTAGAATGCAAATTTCATCTTTCCTGTGTTGCCCTGCTCATTTCTGTTGTTGTTACTTATTGTCTAGTCGTATGGAGATATCCTAGATAAGACAGGTCTTTTGCAAACAACTTTTTCCAAGCAGATGATCTTTGAACTACATTTAGATCAGCTTTGATCTTTGTCCGTTATTGCACTGGTCATTTGATTTTGATGTTTTCAAACTTGCATGTTATATGCTTAGAACTTATTTAAATAATTACACAAGTTTGTGTAATTTCTCTGAGTATTTTATCTTTTTTTTTTTACCCTTACTGTCACTATTTTTACGTATAACTACAGTATTTATGGAAAAAATACTTGCATGGTGTTTAAATTATTTTTTTTTTAATTTTACAGTTTAAGACCGGTCTTCCACTTAGTACTTATTTTAGTGCAGTGAAACTTCGGTGGCTTTTGGATAATGTGGAAGAGATTAGGAAAGCAGTTGAGGATGGAAGAGCTATGTTTGGGACTATTGATTCATGGCTTATATGGGTATGTATTTGTGAGTTTATTAGCACTTTTCTTACATTGAATTTCCATATCATGTAAATCTCCATGCATGTGATACACGATGCCCCCTGATGACACAATGATGTCAGTAAAAACTTCTAAAGAAATTCCAGTCAAGTTCCTTGCAAGATGAATTTTTACTGTCCCTGTACCACTGTATTTTTTCTAGAAGCTTATGTGTAGTTTACCATTATAGTTTGCTGTAAAACTTTGCTCACACTTTCAGAGAAATCTTGGACTTTAGAAAGGTGTATTAGGTCTGCTTCTTTAGTTGTTGCAGAAATACCAGAGTTCCTAATCCCAAGGTGAAAACCTTGTGGTTTTAATTTTTTTTTTTTTGTAATTTGTTGAAGTAAGCCTGTATCTCTCCTTGAGGAATGCTGTGGGGTTTTTTGTTCAGAGTTTGACAGGTGGAAAGAATGGAGGCATTCACTGCACAGATGTCACCAATGCCAGTAGAACAATGTTGTTCAACATCCATTCCTTGGAATGGGATCCTGACCTCTGCAAGTAAGCTCCATTTTTCAGTAATACTATTATTTAAATAGTTTCTAACTCATTTAAAGGTAAGAATCTCTTATCTAAGCTAAGATCAGCAGGTACTGTTCTATTTACTGTTGATATTAATAACTAAGATTCACTGTTCTCCAGATGTCCAATTTACAATGGTCTCGATTAACTAAAAGTAGCAGAATCTTTCTGTAGGTGGAGACCTGGTTCATGGAAACAATTTAGCTCAGTTGATTAGAGCATGATGCTGATAATGCCCACGTTGTGGGTTCAATCCCTCTATGGGCCATTCACTTAAGGTCCTTGTGGGTCCCTTCCAACTCAGAATATTGTGATTTAATAGCTTCTTTATTGCTTACTCAAATTTGTACAGCAGCTGGAATTTGAAATTTGAATTAACTAACAAGTGTATTATTAAGATATTGTTGGAAGAAGCATGAATTTCTATGAAAAAGAGTTGGATATGTCCTCAAAGATTGAAATACCTGCTGTTTTACTCCAAAATTTGGTGTCCACTGTAACAAGTGGAAAAATGCATAAAACATTAAAACCTAGAAGCAAAAGCTCCTTTTACAGTTGTGGGGTTTTTTTCTTTATACCTTAAACTTATTTAAGAAAATAAATGCAAAATGCTTTCTGATTTAGCACTGACTATATAATATACATTATTTTTTGTTGTGTTCAGGTTCTTTGATATTCCTATGGAAATACTTCCAAACGTGCGAAGCTCCTCTGAGATTTATGGATTGATGGTATGTTTTCCAGTATGTGTGTGGAATTTGTCTTATAAAAATATGATTTTATCAATTTGGATTTGACAGATTCCATAGATTAGGACTAATGGCTTTTTCTAGACCAGCATTTTTTGGTTTATGATTAGTATGCTACTGTTATATAATATTATAGGAAGTTGAGTATTTGATTACTTCAATGCAGCACCAATTCCTTTGACACAGTGGCATCTAATTAATGAACTTCAAGATTGGATAAACTGGATGTTGCAATTTTGCATTCTTTTTCCTGGTAATTTGAGATATTGTTAAATAAGAATATGTGTATTTTGTAGGAAAGACGTTACAAGATGGATATTTTAAATAGAACTCTAACTTCCCTGAAAAGTAAATATTTTTGCTAATGGGTTAATGGAAATGCCACTAGAAGTCATTGCTGACATTTATTTATGTGAAAGTTGGGTAAGAGTGAGTTGCATTAAGCTGAATGAGCAAGGTAAATGGAAAAAGAAACTGCCTGACCACCAGAACAGAATTGCTCATCACTTTAAATGTGAACTTCTGTTTTTCTTCCTCTTTCTTTCCATTTTTTTTTTTTTCTTTTTCTTCCTTTTGCTGGCTGTAGAAAATCTGTCCTAGCCGGGTGAGTAGAGGCTTCCATTAGGCTGACCACCTATATCTTACCCATTCTGCTCAGGTGCTGTGCATTTTCATTGGTTTAAGGATTAAGAAAAGTGCACTTTCTAGGCCAATAAATTTGCTGTGTGTTTCCAAATCTGAGATAACACAATTAGAGTTCATGCCAAAATTATTTGTAAAATGTGGTCTCAATGTATGTGTTTGTCTTAATTTCCATGCAGCTGAATATTTTTTTTATAGCGAGCTAAAAAGTACAGCTAATAAATGTTAGCTATAGCACTTTATAAATGAGAAAAGCTGTCCATTCTGTCTAAAAATATTAATTCTATGTTAACTAAACATCAGATTCATGTAGAGCTTTTTAGTGCATTTATAAAGAGTTATCTTAAATCCAGTTAATTAAATTGAAAATTAAAGAAAAAGAAATTCGGATTGGAAATACACTTGCATGGCTTTACTGAAAATACATTTTCACAATTGCACAAAAAAAACCAGTTTAAAGAAACAAGTAGACATTGTCATGAAATAATTAAATAATTAAAATTTTCAGGATACCCTCACTAAGTTTGCACATGACACTGAGTTGGGCAGAAATGCTGATCTGCTGGAGGGCAAGGAAGAGTCTGTGGAGGGATCTGGACAGGCTGGGCTGAGACCAACTCTGTGAGGTTCAACAAGGCCAAGTACCAGGTCCTGCCCTTGTGTCACAACAACCCCAGGCAGAGCTGCAGTTTGGGGGAAGAGTGGCTGGAAAGGTGCCCAGAGGAAAAGGAGCTGGGGGTGCTGGGCAACAGCAGCTGAACATGAGCCAGGTGTGCCCAGGGGCAGGAAGGTCAATGGCACCTGGCCTGGATCAGCAATGGTGTGGCAGCAGGAGCAGGGCAGGGATTGTCCCCTGTGCTGGGCACTGGTGAGGCCACAGCTCAAATCCTGTGTCCAGTTTTGGGTCCCTCACTTCAAGGAAGGCATTGAGGGGCTGGAGTGAGTCCAGAGAAGGGGAATGGAACTGGGGAAGGGTCTGGAGCATGGGTCTGATGAGGAGCAGCTGAGGGAGCTGGGGATGTTTGGTCTGGAGAAAAGGAGGCTCCAAAGGGGACCTTACCACCCTCTACAACTGCCTGAAAGGAGGCTGTAGCCAGGTGAGGGTTGGTCTCTTCTCCTAGGTAACAAGTGATAAAACAAGAGCCTTCACAGCTTGTCAAATATTGGAACAGGCTGCCCAGAGAAGTGGTGAAGTCACAATCTCTAGAGGTACTTAAAAGATGTATAGATGTAGCATTTAGGGACATGGGTTAGTAGTGGACTTGGCAGTGCTGGGCTAACAGCTGGACATAATAATCTAAGAGATCTTTTCCAATTTAAATGACTTTATAATTCTGTTACAGGAATGTAACTGAAAAACTGTTAGTGTTTGGAAGAAAGCCTATATGAGACTTAAAACACTGTATTGTAAAATCAGGCATCTGCCTTTACTTAGGATGTCACCACAGCCATGTTTTTTTCCTAATCATTTTACCATTTTTTACTTTTGTATTTTACACTTGGCATTTACTTCACAGCTTACACTGAACTGGATTTTCTGTATAGTATTATTTCAAGAAAATGTATGCTGAGAACTTTTGGGGTCACATAAAGTATATTTTTAAAACTTCCTGCTCTCCATTTCTTGTTGGTTTGTCTAAACTGCATTAAGCTGAAACAAAGTGTACACCTGTACTGAACCATGTTGCTTACGTGACCCTTTCTTTGTTTTCCTTTGAACATTAGAAGTTTAGCTTATTTTTCATTGCCTTCAATTCTAGTCATGGAAAGCTAACTCAGAGTTTTTCTCTTTTTGCAAAACAGGAATCTGGAGCTTTGACAGGTGTACCAATTTCTGGGGTAAGTCCTACTTCTGCTTAGATTCTGGCATGGCAATCTGTAACTGCATGAACATAGCTTCACAGAAAAAAGCTTTAAAGATGAGTGAATCCTGCTATGAATTAAGTTTTTGTTTTTTTACTTCAGGTTAAACAGGAAGTAAACTTTTGAAGATGAATTGCTATTTGGCTTGATCCATTATTATTAAGGTCTGGCTGTGGAACTAAAAATGAGAGCTTTCATGCATATGTGTAGTGCTGTTGGAAAATTGGTATATTTAAGTAAACAAGTAATGTTACAAAATGGAAGCGAGCTCTGCTTCATATGTGTAAAAGAAGTATATACATAATCCAGAAATGTTGGGCGAATTCTCAGCTTTTTCCAATAACATGTATAAAGATAGTAAATTTTAGTTTTTATTTCTTTAAATTGCTCACCATAAGTAGCTCAACACATTTCATTTGCAGTTCTTACAGAGGGAAGAGTAATAAAAAGCAAAGCTTTTCTCTGTAGGTTTTTCTTCTCTTTCAATTACCCGTGTGCTGCTAATAGATTATAGTCATATATGTAATTCATTTGAGGACATTTGCTAAGGAAAAAATCTCTCACTTTCAGTGCCTGGGTGACCAGCATGCTGCTCTTGTTGGACAAATGTGTTTTCAAGATGGACAAGCAAAAAACACGTAAGTTATTAGGAAACTAATAAGATAAACACACTGCTCTGTTTTGAATTTCATATTACACTCTCTTTCAAGTAACTGCCAAATTCTTTTGTAGTTAACATGTAATTACAGATCTACTTTTTGAGTGTGTTTACCCACAAAGTAAACTTTGTCTTGACTCTTAGGTAAAGTAATGAAGATATTAAAGTTACATGGCTTGTGAGGTATATTTTGGAACACAGTCACAGTGAGGAAAATCTCTATGTGACAGCAGTGTTTTCATTTGACATTCTTCAGAACACAGATTAAAACAGTTGCAGTGTCATTTAAACAGTTACCTAAGGTTAAGCAAATCCAGGACAGTGAGATAGATTGCATAGACTTGAATGACACAGCTTTGCTAGAGGGAAAGGTCCATTTCCATTGCAGTGCTTAGTTTTGCTTCTATGTCTAGCTCAGAGTGGAGAATTCTACATATTCTTTTTCCTGTTTCTCAGCCTCTTAGTGTCCTTTGTTTAAAATAGCTGATCAGTTAAATCAGGCAACTGGTATAATCAAACAATCATTGGAGGAAAAGCTGTCTGCTGAAATGACTTACTGTTCCATTTACAACCAGATGCTTAACTAAGCGTGTAGGGACATACAAAGTATGGGAGTTTCACAAATAGGATTACATATTAGTCTATCTTGTTTTAATTCCTTTCTGTTATTGCTTTACTATTTCTTTTTCCAAATATAGCTGAAGGCTATCTCACTAGTGGTTTAAGCTATTAATTTTGAAGGTTTTGAAAAAGTAAGGAATATTTTTCTCAAGAATCACTTCTTAGTGTAAATTGGAGTGGTTTGTAGTGTTTTGTACTCCTTATATTAAACTATGTTCTTGTATGAGTGTGTATGCACATACATATGATTTGGTTTTCAAATGGGAAACATGCCATTTTTAGAAATTTTTGAATGTGATATGTCTAAAGAAAACCCTCTTTGTGACAGGAACAAAGATTCTTAAAATTTCCTCTTTAATATTGTGAAATATTTGTTTTATAAAGTCGCTCTCATAATCAGCTTAAATTGAAGTAGGTAAACACTGCCACCAAAGAGGAATTTACACTTAGTTTTCAGGCTTGATCAAGTGTTAGACAAAAAAGAGAGAGAGAGAGAGAGAGAGAGAAAGAGATGTGACTAGATTTTTCAGCTTTAGGCTGCATTAAAATCAACGTTTTGAGGATAGTTTTATTATCAGTTAATGGCAGCAAAACCTTCAAGGGTTAAAAAGTGGTGTCTTGATTCTTCATAGGGGACTCATGGACTGCAGTAACAGGTTATTCTTTAAACATTCTGGTTTTAATTTTGCTTTGCTTTTATGCTAGGTACGGAACAGGTTGTTTCTTGCTGTGCAACACAGGTCAGAAGGTCAGTTGCATTGTCAGTTGAGTTGTTTGCTGTTTTGTTTTTCACAATCTGTTTAAGTTCTGAAGCACGACTGTATGTTAGCCATTCTTGGACTTACTAACAATTATATTGCCGGACAAAGGGAAAAACACATATTGAAATCTAAAAGAATAATTTTTCAAGGTGTTTCTGTAAGTCACCATTTCCTACCTCCCTAAGTTTCCAATCAGAACTTTTCTTAAAAAGTTTCTTGCTCTTGCTATATTTCTTGTAGTCACCCAGACAAGATTAAATGTTATGTTATATAACAATGTGCTTTTTTTTTTTTCCTTGTCTTGGCTGTTTTCTTTCTGCCCTTCATTTTCTCTCATTATTTCTTCATAGTTGGAGTTGAATACATAGGACAAAACTGTGGCTTATTTCTCATTTACATCTCCCCTTAAACACCCCCAATTTTTTTTTATAAGGCAGGTAGATCTGCAGCAGTTTGTGGAAACAAGAATTAGTACCAGTAATCTAAGTGTTCTATCTTGGGTGTTTATTTAGAGTGACTGATAATTTACTTTGTTTAAACTTTGCATATTTAATTTGAAGGTATGGTCCCTTGTTTATGATAATTTCAATGTTTTTATTTAGACATTTTCTGCCTCTGTTCATGCTTCACTTTTTCTTTCCCCTTTTAGTCTGTGTTTTCTGAGCATGGTCTTATAACCACAATAGCTTACAAAATGGGCAAAGACAAACCTGCTTTTTATGCACTAGAGGTATGTTCAGTAGCTTCTTCCTTTTTGTAATGATACATGTTCTTATTGACTTCTGTTAACTGGTATTTTTATGGTACCTTCAGCTGTGCAGAAATGAAAATAGCTCTGTGTTATGCTTGTGTGCCTGAAGGCTTCTGTGTGGTTTTGGTTATCCCTGTCTCCAATCTGTATCGTGTAATCTAATAAAAAATATTTCTTCCTTGCATCATTTATATTTTCAGAGTTAGATGGCTAAAATATTTTTTCTGTTACTCAGTCTCTCAAATCTTTAATAAATACTATAAATAAACCCCAATTTTTTAATACTAAATTGGGTTTAAAAAAAGGGGGGGACAGTACTAATGTTTCAGTTATTACCTCATAATAAAAGTCATAGCTAAATGTTTTTATTTTGTTCTAATGGATTTTATTTCTAACTTTTTAAAATGTGAATCAGATTTCTGGGAAAAAAATCCTCTAACAACTTAGCTTTTTTACTTCTTTGATTCAGGTGCCTACTTTCAGAATTTAGTTTCTCAGTTCTCCAAACAAGTCTGAGGGCATCCAAATTCTATAGAAAATTGTATTTATGCTTAAACATTGGCGTTCATTGTTCTAAAGCTCTGTTTCTGAAGCACACATCAACTGAGCACCTATTTGGCACCAAAGCTTTGTTTAGAACAACAAAATGATCGTTCTTCCATCTGTGCTGCTTAATGTGCTAAGTACTGTAATATAATAATTATCTCAAAACACATACACTGAATCCTGATATTGAGCTCTTGTAGACAGACTGTGTTTTCCATGTGGAACAAAAACAACACAGAATTTTCTTCACTGCAGGAATAGTTTGTGGCTTATGGTACTTTATTAGGATGTGGGAGGCTGCAATTATTTCCTTTTCCTTCCCTGAGGAAGGTGATTCTTGCACTTGCCATGACCTGGCAAACTCTGGGATTTTTATTTTGTGTGGGTGTGTGAGAGTTTTGTTTTATTTTATTTTCATGTTCTTAAAGCAAGAACTGAAACTGTCTTGAGAGTGATTTGAATTCCTGCATGCTGAAACACCTGCACTTTGCTTGTTCACCTCCAAGTCTTTAATGATATTGTCTGAAAACATGGCTTCAACAGAAGCTGTTAAGGGTGCTTCGTCCCATATCCATTCTAGAATCGTCTAAAATCTGCTGCTTGAGACACTGCAGAGAGGCAGACAATGTGGATTCAGCATTTTCTTTTAATCAAACTGGTATCTTCTAACTGTAGCCAGTTACAAGATAGCCAGCTGCTTAGAAAACATCCTGCCCCTTCTAGCAGTGGCTTTGAAAGAAAATAGAAGGCTGCTACTGTTTTTCTTGAAGCTTAGTCTAGTGGACTTGGCTTTGGGGTTAGATGGAGCCATGCCATCCATCTGTGATGTGATGAAGCCTTTCAGGGCTGTTTGCTGAGGCAACAGAGCAATTTTTCTGGCAAATACACAAGTGCCTAAATTTTCTGTCTTTCTGGATGTTTGTATTTAGACTAAAAATAATCAGTCTTGCTTTTTTAAATCAAAACTTAAAAATATGACTGCATCAGGAAAAGAAGTCTGAGGCTACTGAACCTCATAACTGTATATTCAGAAGACCTAAGTTAGAAAGAAGGACAAGAAGACTGCTTAGGAAATGTCATTGTAACTTCCCCTCATGGATAAAAGCATACAATATGCACCTTTTCTACCTCAAGTCTGTGTAACAGGCTGCTCTTTTTACATGGCAGTCTCCAGATGCCAAGAAACTTTGTGGTTTGTTTGTGAGCATGCTTGGGAGTGCTTCAAGCTGTGACTGTAAGCCTGCAGGTGGAGGCCACAGTGGCCTCTCCTCCCCGGTCTTTTCAAAAGCAGTGCAAAGCTGCCAGTTGTTATCTCCTAATGCAGTGACTTTGTTTCCTGCAGGGATCTGTTGCAATAGCTGGGGCTGTTGTTCGTTGGCTGAGGGACAATCTGGGTATTGCTAAGACTTCACAGGAAGTTGGTGAGTATGGAGTTGTTCAGTTTTTTAAGTTTTCTAATGTCATGATGTCTCTGTTGGTGAATGAAAGCTCAAAGTATTTAAAGAAAAGCTGGAAGGTGCATATATTTTGCTGTGTTTAAACACAACAAAAATTTACTTTGCATCCATGAGCAACAGTGAGTTGTTGGTACATGTATTTCATAGAGCCTATCTATGCAGTCTTGGAAAGGCTTTGCTAGCTTTGCTCTGTGGCAATCTATACTGTTTTATAGTTCCCTGGTAAGCAGATATTTGGGAAGATACTATACTTACAGATCATCTCCTGATTTTATACAGTGTTGAATTTTCCAGAGCCTGGAGTATTTAAACCTGTTACAGAAACCAGCATATATTTGATCCTAAACCTACATATTCTTGTCATAAACATGAGAACCTGAGGCCCTACAAGTGCAAATATTTATGCAGAAGGCTTCATATCCATTGAGTTAGGGATCTCAGTTTGCAAAGTTGCCTTTTAAAGGAGATGTGGAGGAGGGTAATCTATTTTGCTAAGAATGCAGTAATCCTTTAACATTTGTGTAGCTGATGTTTTCTGATTCAGATGAACTGAAACAAGCTGGCTTGTAAAGTAAACTAGGAATATAACAAAATTTGGAAAATAAAAATTGTCAGAAGCATGCAAGGGCAAAAATTTGAAAGTGGCTGAGATTTAGGATTGAAAAGACATTTATTACATATTTTTAATAAATTGATATCTTATTCAAAGGTGGGAAAATTTAGAATTAAAAATTTATGAAAAACTTCAAATATTTAGCAAAAAGAGCATCAGTCTGTTTTTCTGAAAGAAAGCTTTGAACACCATACAGAAGAATATGAACTGCTGTCACATAAATTAGCCATTTTTTGAGACTACAGTACCTCTTCAAAAGTTTGACAAGTTTGACCTCTTTGGAAGGCTTGAATTTCAGGACCTTTAACCTTGTCAGTGTTGTTAAAGTCATGTAGAGATTCATCATCTCTTCCTGTTTCACTGAACTTGTCTTTCCTTCTGCCTTCACTCCTTTTTTTTTAAGTGGAGTCTGTATGAAAGAATTATATTAGAAAGACTTTTTGAAGATGTTTTACTAATTCTTTCCTATACTGCTACTATTCTCTGATCAAGGCAAACAGAAGAAATTCGCAAAAGCAGAAAGAAAATACTCCTTTCTTATTATAGGAAAGAGCTATTCATTAGCATTATCTTTTTTGTCATTCTAAATGTCTTAAAATAATTTTAAAAATTACAGATATTTTGGTATTGAGTTCATATATCCACAGCTGTTATTCTCATATCAAGAAATTTCAGATTTCCTTCTAGCTGGCTGCGTGATTAAATACATAAGCTGACAATTTGGAGCTCTAAATCCATTTGAAATTAATGGGAATTTAGTTCTTAACTCCCTTTGGTCTTGATCCAGTTTCATTTGCTTGCCTTGTCTTAAATGCAAGTAAAGTGTGACCTTTTGGACTGCTTTGAAGGTTGCACTCTTTACCCACATGATAGATAACATTTGAAAACCTCACAAAATCTAGGTCAGAATATTAAGTACACAGTTTTGGCTCTCAGTTTTGATTTTTCATTTTGCATTTTATGTTTCCCACAACTCCCTATGTTCTATCTTCTGTTCATATTGTTGCAAAAGAAAAACTGGTTAACAAGGAGCAGAGTGCCAGCATTGCTTGTATTTTATACTGTATACATGGCTGCATTATGATTGTAGCTACCTAAGATACCTTGAATATTTTTCTTAATTAAATAATATCACTTTTAAGTGCTGTATTTAAGTGTTGCTGCAGTTGTGAAAAGCTAAGTAAGTGTTTTGTGTGTGCATTAGAAAAACTGGCTGCAGAAGTGGGAACTTCTTACGGCTGCTACTTTGTGCCAGCATTTTCAGGACTGTATGCACCATACTGGGAACCCAGTGCAAGGGGGTAAGGACCTGACTGAATGCTGCTTTTGCAGGGGGATTTAAGCATTTTACCATTTAATCAAAAACCATTCCTTCCAGGTATGTGAAATTGTCCTTTTTGTTGCCTTGATGCGTGCAGATACATCATTCTCTGGGGTATTTTCATGAGCTACTGTGTTTCTGTTTTATATTTAACCTGTTCAAAAACAGCAACTACTACTGGGAGGAAAGGAAGCTGACCCAGATATTCCTCCTGCTCTCCTTGTCCCCCTCCTCAGAAAAAAAAAAAAAAAAAAGTGGGACAGCAGAACAGGGAAAACAATTTCTGGTTTTGAAAGGATTTTGATCTCACTAAAGTAAAAGAAGAGGTCTGCCTTCTTGTGTACTGTCAGGCAACAAAAAGGATGAATTTTGTGCTGATTAATGTTTTTGAGTTCAGCTTCAGGCTATGTGATTCCTTCCCACTTTGCCTCTTTCCCCTTGTATACAGCTTTCTTTCCAGTGTATTGAAAATTCTTTTCCACTCCTTTTTTCCAGTCCCTTTTCTGGTAGTTCAGACTCAGTCACCTGGTGATAGTTCAAACAATAGGTTTTCATTTGTCTTTTCTGCTGTTGTGAGCTCGCCTACTGTTGTTGGAATCACAACATGCCATGGCAGTCATGGAAGCATAACAAATGTAATTATAAAATAACTTTCCTAGAGTGGAAAAAGAAGTCTTAAAGGCTAACTGGTTCCCAAGGTTTCAAGTAGTTGCATCTTTAGAATTTAGATGCTTCTTGTATGTAATTTTTTCTTTAAGGAAAAAGAAAAATCTCTGAGTTAGATGTTTATACAGTTTTTCATATCAGAGTGATTAACTTTTTAATGGTTAAAAACTGATCTTTGCAATGGTAACAATGAAAAATGTCCTTTAATATCTTTTGAACTTGCATGTATCCAGCAGCATTTCTGTGTAGTACTGTGCTGTTCCTCAGATGTTGAAATAGAATAAAAGATGATTATTTGCTCTGGCCCTCAGAGTACATTGGCAGAATTCAGCTTACTCATTGGTAGATGTAGCATCATTCCCATACCCAAAAATCTTTGAAGGTTCAGAAGCAACTAATGATCAGACTAGATCTGAAAACAATTTTCAACATTTAGAGAACAGCACTGATGCATATGGGCTTTTCCTTAAGAACTGAAAGCACTAGAGAAAATATTAAGATCTTAGTGATAATTTATATTATTTTTCAAAGAGAAATCAAGCTCAGTCATACTTTTTTTTCTTAAAGACAAACTAGAATTTGTAGAGGTGTTTGTGTGTGTGTATGGATGATTTATGGCAACTGTATTGATTGAACCCTGAAAACACCTTGTCAAGAAAATGAGAGAGTTTAGATTAAAGAAAAACGTTTTTCATATTAAAAAGTAGTCTTCATACAATGGAACTGAATGAGATTTGAATGAGAAGACCTAGGTGTGAAGTAGGTTTATATCTGATAAAGAGGAGTGTCCTAATTGGGTTTTTTCTCTCTTCAACAGTATCATCTGTGGCCTTACTCAGTTTACAAATAAAAACCACATCGCCTTTGCTGCACTAGAAGCAGTCTGCTTTCAAACACGAGAGGTAAAGGCAAATTGGGTCCTAAATTCATTGTAAATTAGTGTGATAACAGGAACTGTAGCTCTTCAGGAGAAGAGGAGATTTTAGTTAAAAGATTTAATGAAGATTAGTCATATGCTTTATATTGTACTTGGATGCTATTCTTGTCTTTACTTGTTGCTAATGTTAAAAAATTACTCCTGTGGACTTAGCTAAAATTGAGTGGCACATTTTTTTGGAGTGGTAATGCTGCTTTTTAGCAGCATGTAAAATAAGATGAACATATTTTGTGAATATTTTGAGGGACAGAACATAGAATGTTTAAAATGGCAGGGCCAGTGACATAACTACAAAGTTTCATTAGTGTAGGAACCTACACTTTATGGTTTGCTGTGACAGAGATGGCTTATGTCACTTTTGGTACACAAGAACAAAAAGGAGTTAAAGCAAGACAGCAGCAAACATGCCAAGGCTTCACTTCCTGCCTGTTCCATCCTTCACTACCTCAGCTGGCATTCAGTAACAGCCAACCAAAATTCTCACAGAGGAAATGAATGTCCCAGCCAAATCAAAGGGGTCAATATCAATATGAGCATTGAATCTTTATATCACCATCTACTCCTCCCTGTGTTTGCAGTCCCTGGGTTCTGTGCAAATAAGGGAGGAAATTAAATCCCTAGACCTTGCAGGATAACAGTCAAGCCTTAATTTGATTACATGAATTAAACTGCTGTTATTTAAACATACTGATTTTTAAAATAGCATCCTGCTCAATCCATGCAAGATGAAGCAGTATGCTGTTTCTGTAGTGACATAGAATAAAGTACTCATTGAAAAAGACTGACAGAAATGTCACCCAGACTTCTGCTTTTGAAGCTGTGCTGACAGCCTCTGAGTCCTCAGAAGGTTGTGAAGGAAATTGGAAGTAGCATTCTAATTTTCTAATTCTTGTACTAGAAGTCAGAGTAAAGTTACAGGCAACTGAACTGATTTGCTGTCTGCTCCTCTTTCCTTGTCCATCCTCCCATCCATTCCCTCTCATGTGACAGCTCAGTGAACTTTCCAGCAGAAAATTATCCCTTTTTTTTGCTGGGCTATTTTTCTGCTGGATTAATGACCTCAGCTGCCTCACAGAGGCATTCAGCAAATGTCAGAATGCAAGGCAGGGCATGTGGCTGGGAGTAGGAGAGAGGGGAATAAAGCTGTCAGACTGAGTGAGGGTGAAGTTCACTGTTTGAACAGATCTAACACTTCCCCATGCTTTAGTCACTCTGATTCTATCACAATGACAGGAGTGCCTGATCAGGCACTGGACACTCTTAAATGAACAGATTAAGTCCTAGCAACACAGGTAAAATATACATATGTATTCTAAAGATACATCATTAGTTCTACCTAGTCAAAACAAAGTTCTTTCAATTCTGGTAAAAACAGAAGTCGTCAGGAAAATTTCTTACCTGTTTGTGACATTCACTCCTTCTGAGTACCTTGTTATCCAGAAAGACAGATGACACCTGTTACGTTTTTTCTTCCAGGAGATATTTTGGAAAAATAAGCAATTTCTCAGTTCTAAGAACTGTACAATGCTGTCATTAGGCAAAATCTGCATGCTTAGATCCTTGCTCTTCATCCAACCTCCACACAGTAGAGATAGCAGCAGCAGGACCATGATTTGTTTTGTTCCTTCATCCCTTCCTGGCTTCTAGCATTCTTTTTATTATTTTGATGTCTGCTGAGTGCATGCTGATCCAACATGCTCTTACACAGTGGTAAACAAATCCAGAGCCTCCAATGGTGCTGAAGTTCAGAATGGTAAAAAAGGCAGATGGTATCACCTTAGACAAATGTAAAATGATGTATGTGAAGGAAATAAGTACTAGTATAGTACTGCCAGCAAACTTTGTGCAAGTATCCTGGTTTCCAATTTATTTCTAGAGAATTGAACAGTGCAGGCCTATAGTCAAATGCTTCTGCCATGAAAACTGGCCTTGCTCTTCTAACCTTGTAATTTTTAACCTTTGTTTATCTTGGGCAGTTCCTTTAGTTCCTTTAAAGATATTTCTGGTAAGGGACATTGCTGGCTTACTTTCTGGAAGCTGGCAGAATCTCCTGGATAGTTCATCTCCATGTAGTTTTCACTATCTTGCAAGCCTACAATTTTTTTGTTCTTTTTTAAATAGCATGTTGACTTTTCCTGGTAAATATTGTATTACTGGGTACTTTGTGAACTACAGAACAGGGCAGAATGTATTGTAGTTTTGGTCGTTTTTTGTGGTCTATGTTACTTTGTCATTTAAAGCTGAGAAAAACACACCTCTTTTTTATTTAAATACACTGAAAAATTACAGAGAAAAAAATATTCTGTACTTCTTAAGGCCTAACTTGTGAACAAAATTATGCACTAGCCTTATAAAATGTAAATGAGACATTTAACTAATTGCTTTTACAAAACCCTACAAATAACACTATTCCGTATTTAATGGTGCTTGTGGAGTAATGCCTTGGTGTTAGCAGTAACTAAGGTTTGAGGCAAGTCTTATGTTTTTAGGAAATCCTCTAAAAAGCATATTGATATCAGTCAGTTAAATACTCCATCTTAATTAACTATCCCTTGCAAACACTTCAACACTTTTCAGCTAGACTGTGCTGAAAAGAAGGAAACATAATTTTACAAAAATTTACACTAACAGTTTATTTTTGCTGTCTGTCATGTTTGATATAAAATTCTCAGTTTTCAACAACTAATTGAAAATATTTGAACAGACTGCTCTTTCAAAACATTTCAACATTTCTCAGTTCTTATTGAAGAGTCTTCCAGATTGCCAGTCCAAATGTTTTAATTCTTCTATCCTTTAATCCATCAAATTAGAGAAAGTATCTAGACAAAGGTAGATCAACTGAAGGACTCCATTTATTATTGCTGCTTCCTTTGTTAGCTTTGATAAACATTTTCATCAGCTTTTCTTAAAATTCCTCTTGGCCACATAAGCAGCACATAGGCTACATCTAGAGCACCTGAGGAAGAAGGTGACCTACACTAGGATTTCTCTAATGAAGAGAATGCAAAGCTGTGTTGTCATTATATCTGTTTTAATTTTTAGGAGAGAGGAATGATCTACTTAGCCCTCTTCAGCAAATGCTGTAGTATCAGTGTTTTACACTCAGAGGGTATCAGAGCATTTCTGTAAAATTAAATTGTAACCTGTATTACTCTTATTTAAGATTCTAGATGCCATGAACAAGGACTGTGGGATTCCACTAAGTCAGTTACAAGTAGATGGAGGAATGACCAATAACAAAATCCTTATGCAACTCCAATCAGACATTCTCTGTATTCCAGTAGGTAAGATGAACTTACAGCTTCTGCTTTGTTTTTAATGCTGAAAACAACATTAGTTTGTAATGGCTGTTGAGAGCAAATTGGGTAGCTTGCTTTGTTGTTTTAGCTTGATACATATGTCAGTCTTTAGTTCTGATGTCATCAAGGTGATTTCCATTAAAAGTCATTACGGTCTTCTCTGTGTTTTGCTTCAGTAAAGCCATCAATGCCTGAAACAACAGCTTTAGGAGCTGCTATGGCAGCAGGAGCTGCAGAAGGTGTTGGAGTTTGGAGTCTGAATCCTGGAGATTTGACGGCAGTGACATGTGAACGATTTGAACCACAGATAAACCCAGAGGGTAAAACCTTTTGGTGTTACCTGAGTTGCAAACTTATTTTTTTGACAGATGTTGACAAGGACTGGTTTTGGATACTCTTCTTTTTGCTTTAAAAAGCCTACATTAATTATTGCTTTTTAGCAATAAGCTATCTTTCTCATCAATTCCTAAGTGCTTGTAGAGATGGAAAGGATGTACTTGACATAATTAATCAAGATAAATGCTTTTTTGTCTTTCCAATTATTTCTTAATTTTTGGTACATAATTTTGTCTTACCATTTTGATTATAATTACTTCTAAAATCCCTACTTCAAGACAGCATTTGAAGGGTTTCTACATAAACATCAATTGCTTAATTTTGTCCTGCTTGTAAATCTTATTGGTGAACATGAAGAAAATTTCTTTTATTTCTTCTTACTATGCATAACTGTGGGGTTTGGGGTGTAGGTTTTTTTATTCAAAAAGGGATTTTATATTAATTTCTCTGTGCAAACAAATGATACTGTGTAAGAGAGTGAAAAACTCATATTGCTGTATCTGGTTCTTAAATACTTGTGGCTGTATTCCTATGCATTGAGAGGCTTTTTTGTCTTCTGATTTCTTAATTTCAGAAAGCGAATATCGCTATGCCAGATGGAAGAAAGCTGTGATGAAGTCTATGGAATGGGAGACATCCGACAGTCCTTCAAATGGTAAACCAAAAATTAATGGAGGTCATGCATCACTAATTAGCCAGTTAACCTAGGTAGCTCATCTTGCTTTTGTTGACCATTTCTGTTCATACCATCTCTGGACTATTAGAGTGAATTAAAGGTCATTGCTTAAATCCACTGTGGAAACAAACAGGAAAATAGATAGCTGGGTCTTCCTCCTGAATAGCTGCAGGTTTTGCAGAATGGCACTGGTTTGCAAAAGAAAGTCTCACCTGCAAGACGAGATACAGCACAATGCTTAGAGCACAGACACTTTGCAAGCTTTCTTCTACCATAACCTCCTGCTGCAAAGGAGAAAAGTTCCATCCTGTGGTTTTGCTTGCTGTATCTTGCCTTCGTTATTTGCTATGTAGGAAGGAGGGATTGATATCCACATCAAAATATTTGACCCATAAGGGGTAAGAGCAAGGAGTTACCATAAAGTAAAGAATTACACAGACCTATTGTTCACACACAGAAAATATGAAAACACTTTTGAGGGACTGAACAAGATCTTTCTTCTGAAGTAGAAGGCTTTCTCATCTGTCTCATTTGAATTAAATTAAACCTGCAGTCTTCTTTGATCTATAATTTTAATTTTTATTTTAGTACTATTTTGGGATAAGTTTTTAGTCCTGAGTAATCATATAACATATCATTTACGGGCTTTATCTTAATTTAATTTCCCTTTTATTGGAAAAACTGTTAAAATGAAATGTATTAAGTGAAGAATCCTCAAAATTTAAACTCCCCCCACAATCCAAAATCCACAGTTGGAGCCCTCAAGCTGCTTGTGGCCACTTTCCTCTTGAAAGCTAAAATTTTCCTTTTGCCATCCTTGGTTAGCTTAAATATTTTATTTAATGCTGTGGTTTACAAACAATTCTGCCAAGGCTGTTGGAAGGGAAGCAGGTAACTTAACATGAGCAATACGATTCCCTTCAGTATTGACCTTTATGATTTAGTACCCTTACATCTAACCTGATGCTTGTCTTAATAGGATAAAAAATTCTGCCTTGCAGTAAATAAGTCTAAATTTGTTTTCTTCACTTTATATGAAAAGATATGTTTATCAAAACTTTAATGATTTTCTGATCTAAAACCTGGGAGGAAAATATTATTTTCCTTAGTTCTTTGAAACTTTAGGGGTAGGTTAGGATTGGAGAATACTAGAAATGGGCTCAACCTAGATAGTGCTGGCAGTAATTTGAACTTGAACTCTTACAGAGAGAACCTGTTTTGAATTATTATGGGGTTTATGCGTAATATTTTTTTAGTTCTTCTGCAAATGTCACTACATTTGTTACTTTTTGCTTTTCATATGTATTTGACACATATATTGCAATTTATATATATTTCTCTTTTGATTTGCTTGACTGGAAACACCATCCCCTGGATGCCATCAGGTGACAGTAATATCTTCTGTAATCTGCCTTTGAGTATTTTTATTATGAGTAGCATGATAATATTAATCGGAGCAAAGTACCTCTCAGGTTAGTTATTATTTGAACAAGATCACTTTAAAAACTACCTGCACCATTTTAAGTTTTGGGGTTTTTTGTATTCCATCTGTCTGTTTCTAGCAAAAATGACTGATGCTTTTTGTTGTCCATGCACACAAGCATTCGAGGGTGTGACTCAGGCATAATGTACCTAAGGGAATGCAATCTCAAATCAGTCCTCATGTGCCATTTAATTTGTAGTTGTTGGATGCACATGAAACCTTGGACTCTCCCCTCCCTTTGTCTGTCTGTGCAGATTGCACACACTTTTATATCCTTTATAAAAGGGATACAGGTTGGAGCAGCCTAACAGAGTTATGCATTGCCTGCTTTACAGTGTGTATGGCAGCTAAAATAAGGTTCCATCCTTTATCCTGTATTTCTTCTTGCATTGTTTTTAATTATTTTGAGGATCTTGTTTAAATTAAGTGAAAACTTTTTCTTCTGTCCCTAAAAGGTTTCATGCACCCATTTGATTTTTCTGGACCCCTTGAAACTATTGTTTTGTTAGAAATCTTCATCTACTAAATTGATAAAACATTCTTCTTCTACTTTGCTCTTGATGGATAAGTGAATTAATTTAGTCTACAAAGAAGTGACCCTAAAAGACTTAGCTGCAAAACTGGGAAGGACTGTGTGCATATGCAATGAAGATGCATCTTCAAGCGTTGTTATTACACAATTTATTTTAAAAGAAAACTCTTAATATAGATGGCAGTGTTAGTTACTTATGCCAGAAGTAAGACATTTTGTTTAGATATTCTTATAGTAAGAAAAGAAAGATCATTTGGTAATGTCATTTATCCCTTGTCACACAATTTCATTCCAGAGAAAGTATTTTACAGTTGCTGTTTAGTAAGCTGTTTGGGGGTTGTTTAGTTTTCTTTTTTTTTTTGTTTGTTTGTTTTGTTTTGGAGGGATAGGTAAGGAGCCTAAATTAAACAGACAGTTGAGGATTTTAGCTTGCTCCTGTGGTGATGTGTTTGTATTTTGTTTCTACTCATTCAGCCTGAATTAACTATTCAATTGTAATTTTCCTTGCATGGAAGAGATGGTTGCAGCTTGTAGGAGGACTAAAATCAAACTGAGCAAGTGCTAGGCAAAAATCAAAATGAAGAAACGGATTGAGAATGATTTACTAACTCTGGAATGTATCTGTGAGTGAGAAGGATCTACATTATGAAGAATAAAGTAAAAACAGCTGTGAATAACTGGGTAAATTTTTAACAAGCTGGACAAAGTAACGCAAATATAAATTCTAGGTCAGGTGTTTCACCACGTGGAGGATACCTAAAATAATATGGAAAATCAATGATAAATGAGCAAATAAGCAACTTAAATTCTGGGATTGCTTTTTAAAAACAACTAATCAATAACCTGCATATTAAACTTGCACTGCTGGAACTCATAAGAAAAGATTTCTTTTTCTTCCTTCTTTAAGCTTGTCAGTGCCTTTCTGACCCACAATTGGGAAACATATTCATCTCAACTCACTGTGGCTTTAGGAACCCATTTTTGACCTTGTTTTCAGACAACAGTAACTATTGATATGGTTACTGTTACTATGGGTATATAGTTGTTATACATACTCGTGTAATTACTTTATATATTGCATATAATTACTTTATATATGGCATTACTATTTACGTGATAATCTGGGGAAGAGGAGAAGTTGTGAGAAGTTTCTTGTTCTTAGTTTTAAAAATGATAAGGTCTCAAAAGGAACAGCAACAGTGATGTTACATACAGGTTGTGGTTTTGCCTAGCTGTACCTTAGTGTAGAACATGAGATACAGAATTTGGAGCACGACTGCTTCCCACTTAGACACTTGCTCTGGCCAATATCCTTTTGTTTATAAAAGCTAGAACTTGCTGATCAGGCTTTCTTTGTAACTCAGTGGAGAAAGTCCATTTAATTTATTTGTTACATTTTATCTTTTATTGAAACACTGTAACTCCAAAGCAGCAGAGTAGTAGTTTGAGGATTGAATTTAGGGAGGATTGAATTCATCCTTCATGTGCTGAAACAGCAGTAAGTCTCTCATAGCAACAGTGTTGATGTTGAACACGTCTCTCTAGGGCAGGGCCATGACTTTACAGCTACTGAAATGTGAAGGAAAAATCTGCTGTGCCAGAATAGAGAACACTAGCATAGCAAAACCCCATTTACAGAGCTGCTAAGCTGCCCTTTCTTGTGGTACCTGATGACTGAACAACACTCTATTTAATTATATCATTTCATAATTTCATCCAAATCAGGTCAATTACTTGTATCTTATTTTATGAGCTTTATTCTTCTCTGCTGGAGAGAAATAGATGATATTATTTCACTATTGAAGCAAGCTGTGTATAATAACTGGAGTCTTTATGCCAAGATGTTTTTAAGTTTTTCACACTTGTTTTGGAAGTGGACATCAGAGAGATTTCAATATATTCCATAGCTGTACCTTTTTTTTCTTTTTTCTTTTTTTTTTTTTTTTTGCAGGGGGTGGGTAGGCATTAACTGAAGATGATTCTGTATTTTATTAGACTCAAATAAATGCCTTTGTGGGCCTAAATTGGCATCTCTCAAGTGAGGTATAGTGGGGATTGGCTGTATATGGGGTCCTATGTGGCATCTGGGGTATAAAGTTCTTTGACTTTATTCTCACAGAATGAGACATCAGGGCTGATAGCAAAACTGTACTCCCCCTGCTTAAATAATCTATGGTTTCTTTGTTAAGATTCTGTTTTTCCTTTTTAGTTTCTTGTGATTGTTACTGCCAAATTGCATAGTAATTTATACATAGGAATCACTGTGCAGTTCTGTAAGATAGTTGCAATAATATTTTCCAAATTTTTGAAAGTTGAGCTCATATTTAGAAGCAAATAAGCTTAAATTACCTTCTTTCAATTCTTCTACTTGTTAAAAATTTACCCATCTTAGTAGTGTGGTCTCTGCTCTCCTACTGTGCACATCCCACACATTAAAGAGCTGGCTTATCTGGTGTCACAGGACATGTCTAATTTACAATTGTAATACAACAATACAACAAAAGTTGGTTTTATTGAACTCCTTTATAGCTCGGCTGTGTTATAGAGTGCTACTGATGTTTTAGAGTAAGTTCTGTGTTCCTAATGCACACATTTTTTTATTTAAGGTAAATGAGGCTACTTAGTGGACTCACTGGATGCAGCTGATTTTTTTGTTTTGGTTTGTTTTGTTGTCTGAAGAAATTCCACCACCGACGTGATTATGCTACTTTGTGGTTCAATCTGTTCATGAATCCATCTGTCACCTGTCCCTGTGTAACTTCCTGGTGGCGCACTGGAAATTCAGTCTCCAGCCCTTCGTTACTCTGTTCCCTTATCCAAATCGACTCCAAATGCACTGGAAGCCTTTGTGTGGACTATCTCACATCATCCTCTAAAGTTTCACAAGCCCTAACTTTGTCTGAGAAAGTGATATGAAAAAACCTGCTGTCTCTGAGGTAATGATGGCAGATGTTTAGCTGTCCTTTTCAGGAGTTTGGTACTTCATGCAGCACACTTCAGAAAGTTGATGATGCACTATGGAACTTTATAAACATCTCACAATTCCTCCAGCGTCTGTGAATTACTTTTCATATGCCAATGGTTGCCAAAGATGTTTTATTGTAGTTGCCATTGGTCTGAAACACTTTCCATGGTACAAACCTTTTAAACACTAGCCCAAGATGGATTACCATAGCACACATTGCCACTGGTTTGGCAATGAGGAGTTTGCTGCTATGGTCCACAGGGTGTTGCTGAAACATTCAGTTCCAAAGTTAAAGAGTTGGGTTTGGGTCTGGCACATGTAGTCACTTGGCTCATCATAAGTATTTATGACACCAAGTCCTGTAGTTGTACCTTTAAAGAGAAGAGAGAAAAGAGTGTTTTGGTTAAGGCCATATTTCATCTTGTGCCAGCTTTATGCCAGCTTGGAAAGACAAGCTGGATGCAGCATGCTACTGACAGGACAGCTGCTTGGTCCTCAGCAGCTGAAAACTCTTCAAACTACTCTGTACAGTGCACTTTTCTTGACCAATACTGCGAATACCCTGTCACCCTGCTTCAGTGACTATTTGTTAAACTTTAGAAAGTTGAAGCTAACTTAGTTTTCATTAAAGAGGGTCCACTCCAAATATCAGTGCTTTAGTTCTTGATTTCATTTAGTATATCTCAGGGACCAAATTCTCCCTTTCAGTTTCCATGTCCTTAGTTTTAACTTCAAGTCGTTGCAAAATATGCTGGGACAATCCAAAACCCTGGCTCATAAAGTACTGGCACCTGAAATGGGCCGTTGGAATTTACAGAGACAATGGTGACAACTGAATCACATCCACTTGGAAATCTTTTGTTTTCCACATGAAAGGAGTGAGATAATAATCTTATCTTCAGCTTTCTTGTTTGTACCAACAGCATCCCAAATGCCAGCCTTATTGGTTAGGTCAGGGTGTTCTTGTGTAGTGATGTTAGATCAGTATGGAACGGCAAATGTGGGAACAACACAGAGAATTTCAAAGATGTGTTTAAATGCACTAGGAGTTAAAGGGAGAGGTTTTTTGTGTGCATTTGTTCTTAAAGATTTTTGTCTTTAACAAAGTTTTTCTTTGATTAGAGGCTTAGTTTTTAAAAGGATGTTAAATATGTTTGAAGCAATGAATTGCACAGAAGTTCAGGTCTGTACAATATATTTAATATCAAATGGATATTAATTGCCTTTTTATTGTCAAGTGCAATGACTTTTGAAAATGTGACTTTTAACTTAGAAGATAGAGAAGGAACATTTTTCGTCCTGTGGTTGCCTGTATAACTTCAGCAGAGGGAAGGGATTTTGTACACAAGTTAAAATATAACAGCATCATTTAAATCCTGTCTCTCCTGTAAATACTCACATGTGAAGTGTGACAGCCAAAATTTCTGGTGTTTGCAGTTTGTATTGGAGAGGTGAAGAGTGAAAAAAGAATATGATCCCACAGAAAAATTTTCATACTCCTTACCTTTACTCTGAGCTGTTTCTGATCCCACTGCACCCTGAGGAGGAGGAGTGGAGCAGCCTCTGGAGCAGAGGGAGCAGGGGCAGCACACACCTCAAACTCTGGACTTCTGAATACAACCTCTGGGTCTTGCCAAAACCACTGAAGTGCTGAACCTGGGAACGAATGATGCTGAAGTGTTGCCTTTGCCCATGATAAATGTGGCAGGGTGAAAGCTTGTACCTAACAAGTAGAAGAGGGAAATTTTTGCTGCTTTTCTGACTTATCTTTTACTGGGAAACGCAATTCCTATTAATTTTTCACTGAGTAAGAATCATTATTTTATTTTCAATTGCTGTTGCAAATGTTTTTTAAGAGTTTCACATCACTGTTAACTTTCTACCAACATAGTTGAAATATATTGTAAACTGCTTGTTGGCGGGGAGGGGACAAACTGTTAAAGTTAGCTTTTTGTGAAGCTGTGATTTATTTTTTTTTTAATGAATTACCAGTTTATAAATTCTTAATTGAGAAATGCATTAACTTGGTATTAAAGTACCATCAATGAATTGATGTAAGGTGTCGGTGTATTCTTGCACATCATCTTTCAGACACATTGTCACTAATATTTTTGCATGAGGCATGAGTATACACTGATGTGTATATAAATATACACATATATATATAAAGCAGTAAAGCAGTCTCTCTGATGTACAGTTGCTCAGATGTACAGGTGAAATACATGCAGTTATGCATGCTGCTTCAGTGATACCAAGGACTCAAGGACTGGATTAGAAATCACTTTTCCTCAAGTACCTCCATGTTCAGGAAAAAGCAGGAAAACACAAGTAAAACGACAGGAAGGAAGTAGTACAGGTCTGATGCAAAGGTGGGCTGGGGCCAATACACCAAACAGGTTTTGGTCTTATACCCTAGTCTGGCAATTGCTACACCTTCAAAGGCCTTTGTGAGCTGTGGGGAGAAATGTTCATGAAATAGCAAACATTGCTGGAGTGGTAGCTGGGAGCAGAAGGTGCTTCTGTTATTTTAAGAAAGGAGCATGGGGTGTATCTGATGGGTGCATTTAAAGAGTGCACCTGCTGGATTCTTCTGTCTCTTTGTGACTTCCAGCTGCCTTCTACATATCCAGTGCTCCGTGATTATCCAAGGATATGGCCTTCATTTGTAGCCTTTACAAATCCTTAGTCTCCTACATGGAAATCAGTTGTGTGTGTCAGAAACAAACACAACACACACACCAACACACACTCTGGAAACAAAAATACATTTAAATTTCACATCAGCACACAAACCTGAGGTAACACCTTATCACCCACTATCAGGCTTCTCTCTGCTCATGAGGCACCCATGTCTTCCTTTCACAGAGCAGAATCACAACCTTGCCCTTAGCTGCCCTGCACAAGAGCATTCTCAAATTTCATGACTCATCAAGCTGGAGTATTATGAGATTAGAATTTTATTAGTTTGCTTCAGAAGCTTATAAATATTTTTTTTTCAGTGAAAGCTATGCAATGTCTGTTACTGGAACTCTGTGCAGTATAAGCAAGCTTCTTAATATCCACGTCAGCATTCAAGCTCTAATCTTTCCATCTAAAGAGCCCTAGATCTGTATCAGCTGTTGGAATGCTGTCCCATTATGAGCTGTAGCTGGGCCCAGTATGACTGCTGTATGTACATATATGTTTTTCTAATTACTATATATATTACATATAAATTACTGGAATCTGTGGAAGTAGTACTCATCAATCGTGGAGGTAAAGATGGGCAAATGAGTAGCAGCCCTTTAAAGCTGGGAAGGGGCATTGCTGGAATGATTTGTCCAGAGGGCGCAGTGCTGTCCTAAGGGATCTCTGCAGGAGAAATGAGCTGACAGGGACCTGACAGAGCTCTCAAGGGGAAATGCCAAGTCCTACCCCAGGAAGGGCAAACCCCTGCACTGGGACAGGCCAGGGCCCAGCCTGGTGGGGAGCAGCTCTGCAGGACAGGTCCAGGGGGTTCCTGGTGGACACCAAGTGAAACCCTTGTCTCCAGCAATTGAACAAAAGGCAAGTAGCACCTCGGGCTGGCTCAGGCAGTGTCAGCAGCAGGTCAGGAGAGGTGATCCTTCACTCAGCCCAGCTCACACACCTGCTGCTGCCCACGGAAGCTGTGGATGCCCCACTCCCAGAAATGTTCAGTTCCAGGTTGGATGGGGCTTTGAGCAACCTGGTCTAGATCCCTTCCAGCCCAAAGCAGTCCATGATTCTGTGATACCTGGAGTGCTGCATCCTGCTCTGGGATTGCCAGGATGAGAGAGACACAGACATAACAGAGGGAGACCTGTGACGGCCACAAAGATGGATAAAGTGTTAGAGCATTTGTCATGGGTGAGAAGTTGAGACACCTGGGCATATTCAACTTGGAGAGAGCTCAGATATAAATTCTTGACACAAGGACTAAAAGCCAGACCCTTCTCAGTGGTGCCCAGTGACAGAACAAGAGAGAAAGGACACAAGTGAGCACAGGAAGTCTCATTCAAACAAAAGGAAACAGTTTTACTCTGAGGATAAGAGAGCAGATTCCTCAGAAAGGTGCCTCCATCCGTGATACTCAAAACCTGGGACATGGGACATGGCTCTGGTGTCACTGACCCTGCTCTGAGCTTGGCCCAGACAGAGGTGTCCTCCCACCTTGTTCCATCTGTGGGGCTGGTTAGATCAGCCATGGCTCAACCCCAGCACAGGCTAAAGGCTTGTGCCAGCTCAGAACAAAGGCTTGGGGAAAGTCCATGCTGGTTTATTTGGGCAAAACCAGTTCAGTTTGTACGAACCAGCTGCCATCCACTGTTGTATTTCAAAATTCTTCAGCTGGCGGCCTTGCTGTGTTACCCTGTGTATGTGTTTGCTTTGGAAGAGTCAGCCCCACTGTGTGGGCTGGTTATCTCACTTGGTTTAGTCCTGAGAGGCATTCTCTTAAGCAGTTGCAGTGGGAGTTTAAGTAAAATTACTCTTTTTCAGATTTCTGATTGCTTTAATCTAACACCCTATTTTTCATAGGTGATTATACCACCAGGTGGTTCAAAGAAGCCTAGAAGGCAAGCATGGGATAATGTGTTTCCAAAGACATTGCTGTTAGCAAAATTTAAAAGTATGGGTTCCTTAAGTAATGGGAAGACATCCATTTGGGAGTAATTAATTTTTTTCTGTAGGTGTTTTTCTTTTCTTCAGATCTGTGGCTGCTGGTCTAGGAGTTAGTTCCTTCTCTGACTATCCTTCAATGTACATCCACTTCAGCTGGAAGGATCTCCCACATGGTTCCTTTTCAGTTCTGCAGGGATGGGGTGCTCCAACAACTGAGGATCCAGCAGCTCTAGCTTCCTGATCACCTGACACAGTTCCTAGGTCTTGTGCAACTAGAAAACAAGATGGCACTGGCCATCTGTTGTCACTGTCTAGAACAAGCATTTTCCCTCCCACCACTAAAGCCAGTTGCAGTTGTATTCTGTTTGTTTTGGCAAGAGGATGAGTTAGCATGCTCCACAGCATCCACATTTGCTTTGCTACTTCCTAAACTGCTTCAGGAGTTGGAGGTACATCACTTCAGCTACTTACTTTTGCAAAGCTTTTGGTCCTATCCTTCCTTCTTGCATAGGTTGTCTTGCAGGTGGAGCCATTGCTAAAAAATTGCCACAGAGCTTATTGTTTGATACAGATTCATGAACTCTTTGCCTTTTGCTTTTATGAGCACAGAAATCCCTTTGTTATTACTACTCGCTCTTCAACACCAGAAGTCAGTTAAGAGGAGACATAACACAAATATTAACACCCTTCCCTGTATGATATTTCAGTATTAAAATCACTTTCTTCCACAAACACTAATGCTGAGTGCTGTCCCAGCAGAAACGAAGGTTACTTGAAAAACTATGTAAACTGCTTCAATCTATATCAGCTTAAAACTAGAATCTAACTCCAAGTCTTCTGTGGACAGCATTTTCTGGAAATTAATCTACCAGTGCAGCTTGTCAACCTTGATTCCTCAAGGGCAATTTATTCTTCAGTTGTACAATTCTGAAGAAATTACTCTTCAGCAGAAGAAAGTGCTTTAATAGAATGAAATGCTTTTAGAGATCTCACTGTAGAAATTCTAGAGGCATCAGATATTCTCCATTTTTGGGTTTTTTTAAGGAAAAAGAGGAAAAGGGGGAAATCTGAAATATGCAAGAATCATGTTGTCACTGTAAAGCAAAATACAAGATGATAGCTATAATATTGCTCTCAGCTAAAATTCATGTATTTTTAAGTCTTCCACCAGGAAATAGGTATGTATCACCAACACAAGCCATTTTTAGGTGAACTCTAGTCCTCTAGAAGGTGCAGACCAAGTGCAACATGATGCCTCTATCCTGTGACTCTAATGCATAAACCTTAAAGATAACAAATTGCACCTTGTCTTGCTTTGGATTTCAGCTCACTGATGAACTTGCAGCTCAAGTCAGGGGCTGCCATGCCCAGCAACATATTTTGGACCATGCCACCATTACTTTGACTCTTGCCAGCCTTCTTGTTTGACTTCTGATATCACACCAACAAACAAGTACACACAAGGCAGGGTTTGTCAAACTTTGAAATGTTAAGTAATGTTGAGCAATGCAAAGCACAATTCATGTTAATATAATTAATGATTAAATTAAATGAAACATAATTGTGCTGAAAGATTTTATTTGCTAATCTTGAAATAGGTTATTTGCTTATTCATGAGGATGTGAAATACTGAGTCACAACTGATGTGCAGATGAGCTATGCTATATATTGGAATATGCAGGTAGGGTTTTATTATTCAGTGTATGAGGTAAGCACTTAGGAAAGGTAGAAAAAAACATACCTGAATTTTAGCAGTTCAGAACACAGTGTAACAGAATAGATCAATATAACAAGGAACAGGATGGTTAAAGGTCATAAACAGTAGGATGACACTGGTTTACAGAATATCCTTGATGCATCTGAAATTGTTGGAAGACTTCATTATAGCTTCATTAAAGAAAGCCAATCAGTTATTCCCACTTGCTTTTCAAAATCTGTTGAAACTGTCACAGCAGCATTTGGCACGGTACTGTCAAAATGAAAATGTTGAAATCATCATTTAAATATTTATGCAGAAACATGAGTCACAGCTGTACTACCTTACAATAGAAACAAAGATAACATCAGCATGCAGGCAGCTCACTTACACACTGTAGATCAGTACTGCCAAACGAGTTTGCACTATACATGTGGTACTAAACACTTAGGAGGAAAGACAGTGAGGTCTTTCATAATAAAATTTAAAAAATAAGTGGTGTGGTAATTCTTGTTTACAGATATCCCCTTAAGATTGTTCGTATTATGAATTTCCACCTCAAAATCAGGAAGTTCCAGCACCAAGGTTACACACAGACTTCGTAGTCCATATCCATTAAAGTATAATTAGTAATTTCTTTCTCTCAATGGGTATTTCATTTTGAACACTGCCTAGACTTTGAAATTGCTGATGTCCCATAATGAAGAAAATGGATGTTAATAAGATCCATGGATCTCTTGTTTCTCTTTTATTTTGAAGTTAGAGTTTTTGTAGAGCATAAGACATGGGACTGAAATTACACTGAGCCACAACCTTTGCAGACACACCTCCAAGGTACCTCTCTCTCATTCTCTTCTAGCACCATAAAGAACACAGACATGTTCAGACAGCTGCTAGCAACTGTTGGTTTATTGTTTTGGGTTTCCTTATCTATTCCATCACTCTGTCTGGGCACGGTGTCAGTAAAAGAATTCCTGTTTCACAGCAGGAACAAAGAGCAGGGGTTTCTTCATCCGTCCCCTCACCCTTCCACTGTATTGGCATAATGTCTTAGGGTATATGGAATCACGCACAGACGCCAGGTAAGATCCTACTTTCAAAGCATATTTTCACACCATGTACTCCTTTTTCCACCTTTATCATGTATCCTTTCTCTTGCTGGACAGCCATGTAGCTCCAGCCCAACAGAAACACTATACAGAGGGATAAGCTATTCTGCCAGAGTCCACACATTGAGTGTCTGTTCACTTCAGGGTAGTATCTCATGGATTTCTGACAAGTCTGGCTTCCTCATGTCAAGAATAGAGTACTGCTTTTGGAAAACAGCATTTGGGAACGAGAAAATAAGTGTTTGATTCACTGCTTTTGTATAAGTTCAAATATTCCTTCTCTTTCCCAGGCTCAGTGCTGAAGCCAGCCCCACACAGTAGCCCCTGACCAGCAGAGCTGTGCTGCCCATGGCCAGGAGAATGCTCTGCTGGGTTGCTGATGTGGTGCCTGCACACCCCACACATAATGGCACTGCTGTGCTCTCACTGGTTTTTTGGGCATTGGGATGAGGACTGATCTAAAACCTCTGTATCAGCGCCATGAAATTGCTCTACTGCTATCCTGTTTCTCATTTAGAAAGGCTTTTGCAGAGCTCCCCTTGGCATCTTGGGCCTGAACTAAATCTGCTGTTATCAGAGCAATTTCAACAGCTCATTTTTCAGGGCAAGTCACATAATGCTTCTAAATTAAACAAATAAGAACAAATAGAGTCCATTCAAAACTAAACTTTCTTCAGTGAAGACAAGCTTCCAAATCTTGAGAGTTTACAAAAGCCCCCAGTGACAGAATCCCTTCATTTTGGGTGTGTGCACAGGTAAGATGGATCGATTCCTCAGTCCCCTTTGTCCTCTCATTGAGTTTGAGTAGCGTCCCACATGGTGGAAATTTTCCAGAGAACAAAAAATAGATCTGTCACCACTGTCATTTTCTTACCAGAGCAGATGTTAAGGAAATGTGGTCCTGGCTGTAAATATGAAAATATTGTTTGATCAGTCAAGTAAGTACATTCCTGACCCCATGTGTGGGGCTTATCATTTAGCAATGCATATTTCATACACAAAAGTCATTTGCATAGATATTTATTATGTTATTATGTTCATTTTCAACAAGCCTATATTTGTTTTTCTTTGACATTTTCATCATTTGCTAGTGCCACCTGGGTTAACATTTAGTTAATGCCACAAGTGACTTGGAATAGTAAATAATTGTGCAATTTATAAACTGCAATATAAACAAAACGTGTCCACATGGTTATGGTAAGTTCTGCTTTGAATCTGAAGTTTTGACTGATTAAAAATTTAAAGCACAAATTGTATTTTCTGAACAGAGGGGCTTTCATAATCACATTTTGCCTTTGCTGAAAAGTACCATCTGTTTATAATTTAGGAAAAGACACTTGTTGACTGTGTTAATTTCTCAAGAAAGCTCAATTCACTTATAATTAAAGGCGCTCACTTGGCAGTTTGACAAACAGAAGTCCTTTGTTTATTCACAAAGCCAGCCATGTGCAGACAGCACACTAAGTCTTGCTCTCTTACCCTGCTGCATCACATACCCAAGCAGATTCTTGCTGCCAATTAAATCTGGGCCATCTTTTTGGGCAGAGGGTGTGTGGTGAGATTACTTTTGTCCCTGGGATGGATGGACATGGAGGTGTGTTTAACACCATTGCCAGGAGGTGGGCTAACACCACTGGGTTTGTGACAGTACCCTGTGGCTGAATCTGTCAGGCAACAACCTGGCATCATCCTGGATCCCATTCACTCACCTTCCTTCCTTCCTTCATTTCTCTTCCTTAATTCATGTCTCTTCTCTTCATTCTCTGACTGGTTTGATGTAGCCACACCCTGTTTAAATGACTCAAAATAAGACAGCAGCAGTGGGAGCAGCAGCTGGCCCTAAACTTGTGCCCAATGTGCACCACAAGCTGGTGCTTTGGGAGGACATCAGGATCTCTGAGGAACGATTTTGGACCTTCAAAGGCAGCAAGGCTCTGGGCTAGCAATAGGACTGAATCATTCACCTGGGGTCACACCAGGATTCTTTTGCTCAGGGCTCTCACTCTCAAAGGTGTCAGCAGGACCTGAACAGATGGGTGCAGTCTGATCAAAGACCAAGTCCTTAGCCAGGATGGCAGCCACAGGCAGCTCCCACTCAGCCATTCACACCATGTCAGCTTTGCCCAGGTGACATTTAGAAACCTGCCAGGGTCTTTGACAAAAATAAACCAATTTAAAAATCCGGAGTACTGCAGTTGCTCAGGCTGATCAGATTTATCAAATTAATTATGTAAAGAAAGTGACCTTAAAACACTACAAAACTTTCAATTAAGATTTATTTCAGTAGGTAAAAGGAAACCAACAGCTTTTATAATTAAATCTTGGCAAAAGGAATTTTAATGAAAATGCCAGCACACAAATTGCATTAATTGTGCAAAGCTACTTAATATAGCTTTCTGTGCTGCTTTGCTGATAGAGTAGGAAGAAGGATGAAAACACCATGCCAAAAGCTCTCTGCTCAAGAGTGGATATTACTCACTTCAAATTCTTTCCTGTTTGATAGAATGCATTAGCTTAACTTTCAGAGGGAGGAAAGTAATATTCTCAGTGGTGAAAAACAGCTGGGTATCATTAATGGCTTGAAAGCGGAGGTGGTGCTTTCATCACTTCCATTTCTCTTCCTCCTCCCCTCTGCCTCCTTTTCAGAGCCATAGCTTTATTTTCCCTGTTCTCGCTTAACTGACTTCCAATTACAGCTTGGTGGCAAAATGAAGCTGGATTTTTGGAGGTTTCCTTCTGTGTCTTGTCAAGCAAGACACTGGTGGGTAATGCTTAGCAGATTTGCTTTTCCTCTAGGTTGTGTTTCTTTTGTTGTCTGAACCACCTCACAAAAAATGTGAGAGAAGCTCTTCTACATCAGGTGTGCTCAAACCCCCTCACCCCTGACTCCTCCACAAGTGGAGCTGTAACTTTGATATCAAAAGGACAGACTTCTATGATGTTCCCTTTTTTCCATCAATGACTCTTGTCTCCACAATGGTGGCTGCAGCCCTCTGTGTGTTCTGCTATGGAGAGCCCTTGTTCTCCCCTTGCCCTGCACCAAAGCCACAGCTGGAGCAGAAGGCAGGCTGTGTGCTGCACATCCAAGGGGGCATTTTCCTCCTCTTATCCCAAATCTGTTTGTCTTCTTCTCTGTGATCCATTGGCAGGAGCAAGGGCAAACAGAAATGGGGTTTTTTTATGTGGCTTAGTCTTCCTTCTACTATTTCTTTTTACACTTGTCTATACAGATAAAGAATTTTTGATGGTTTCTGAGAAATAAAAAAGGGAGAGGCTCTGCCTTTTGCAGCAGCTGCTGCTTGTTGCTCTCCCCAGGAAGGAGTTGTTTTCAAGGGAAGAAGAATTTCTTTGGGGCAGTCCAACAGCTGAAGACAGATTTTGCAGGGCTAGCTTCAGTCAGAGACAAAATGCCATCCTTAAGGATATGTCTGACAAAGGTCACAAAACAGAAGAATGCCAGCCTGTCTCTATTTGTTCCCTCCCATGGCCAGGATCCAGTGTTATCTGGATATTACAGTACCCAATTGTAGTCTTATATTAAAGATGAACTTCCCTTTTCTGCCAGACTCCTTCATCTATCTGACACACGCTTTTCTCCATGCTCTTTCCTTTGACAAAAGAAGACCCTGCTGCTCTTTGTTTTATGAATCAGGAAAAGCCCTGGTGGCACTCCTGGATGATCAATAAATGAGTCACAGCCCATGGCATTTAATTATTTACAGCTCTGCCCCAAACAGGTTTCACTGATACAGCTGTGGTTCTGTGGTGGAAGGTAAAACTCTTAATTAACAAATTGCTCATCCCGGAGGGATGGGGGTGGATGTTTATCACTGCCACCAGCTCCTCTTACTGCCAGCCTTTAATTGGTGAGGAAAGTGATGAGGCCTCAGCCCTGCCCCAGGGAGGATGCATTTACCAAATGAGGTAGGTGCATATCCCAAGTACCATAGGCAGGACAAAGGGTTTTATTCCAGTCCTCCAGGGGACTATAGCTGTTTTCTCAGCCACTGATTTTTTGCTTTTCCATTTTCTCTTTCCCTAGGGATCATTATTCTGCTTACAGGGATTACTGTTGTTTACTTTCATTATTTTAATACTCAGAGTTCTGCATTACAGGTTATCAGTTGCAGGCATAGTTATGTGTATATGTATGTATTTTATAGTTTCTACTTTTCACCTCTTCTCAAGCTTCAAGGAGAAGATAAATAGAATTCTATTTTTCAAATAACGTAGTGTTTGTTTAGTTGGACTTGGCAACATATTTGTTTTCTAATTGGACTTTGGAAGACAGTTCTCAGATAGAAGGTCTGTTGGGTTTCAAAGGATTATGTTCTCTTTATGTATTTTTTCTTTGTCTCTGTGATGTAGTGTATGCCAGACTTATTCTACTTGAAGTTTATTATTTTTCCATTGCCTCCCTTTGTGAGATGTTGAAAGAAAATCTTTGTTATATTGCTTCACACTGTTGTAATATGTCAAACAGGTGATTTTTTTTTGCTTCCTTTTAAAATTAAATGGTATTTTCTGCTTTTTAGGATTTGAACTGTAACATGATGAATTATTGAAAAATTGTAGTTTGATAATTTTTTTTGGTGGGTGCACAGAAAAGTGTATACAGCAGTTCCTTATTAGAATGCAAGAAGTTCACAAATTATTGTAAAATCAAAATGTGAGTAGGTGGATGAATATGTAAACTCCTGGCAATTATTGTGCATTCCAGACTGCATGGTGGGACTTGTATTATTTATATTCTGTCACAGATCTATTACGTATAAACTGTGATGAGCCATCAGCTCCAGATTAAGTTTTGAGCCAGTGTGCTTTTCCTTGCATGATCATTTTGGTTTCAAAATAACCTTCATTCTGTTCCTGCTGCTCCTGATGGGGCTAATGAACAAAGCTTGTCTATAATACCCCAAAGGCAGTTAAAACTCTAGAATTTAATTGCTGGTTAGAAAATCTTTTGCTGAGAACATTTCTATTCACAGCCCTAAATAGCAATTTAAAATCACCCAAGTGGTGTTTATGTAGCTCCTTCAGGATAAATATTTTGTAGTGGGCTGTTGACTGGGTCTCTAAATGACTTTGGGGTTTGCTCAGGTCTTCTTTGCTCATGAGTACCAAATTTATGTCTGAATAACCTCTTTGCTTATTTTCCAACACTGAAACTTCATTAGAGAAAGTGGGGATAAGTGAGGAAGTTTTGGGGATGTGGGCACATGCCTAGGTTTTGACTGGGCCATGAGTAGATCTAATGAAATATTTACCCCAGTAGTTACCAAAACTGTGAATGGGGATTAAGTCAGGCTGTCTTCTCCTTATTTTCCCCAGTAGTAGGACCAGCTTGGCAGTGCCCAAGGACATCTTTTTTTTTCTCTTTCTCATAACTAAATGTGCTGGCTTGAAAGTAAACCTGTGGGAGAAATGGACCCCACACAAATATCTTGAGAGATCTCAGGTCAGCATTGCAATATAATAGAATTACAATAAATGCAATGATACAGAAAAGCTGGTTTAAACCCACAAATTCAGAGTACGGCCTGGCACCCTGTTGATCAGGGTGAGGGTGGTGGTCACAGTCCCATTAAGCAGTGGTTGCCGTCCTGGTGAAGCAATGGTTGAAGTCTGTGGACACAGGATGTGGATTTAATTAGCATAGCCTGTTTGATAGCCAAGATGCCTTGACAAGAACAAACAGAGCTTTGAAGACTACGAGAAGATTGGATCAAAATGGGTGACAGGAAAAGAAGATTGAATCAACTTCTTCAAGCAAAAGATGTTGCAAAATGTATAAGTTTGTGTGATGTTTAACCTAATCATTGTAGTAAAAAATTACTAGCCTTCCTAGAATGGTATATAAGCATATGTAGCTCACAGCAAAAAACAGAGTCTGATCACCAATGAGCCTTCCTTGTCTCGCCCTCAGTTGTCAACACCAGTCCTGCTATAAGCAGTGGTCCTTTGGAAAGGCTGGTCCTCCTGTGGAAGTTTGGGTGCTCCTCTGGATCTGTCCAGTGGTTGTGGCTGTTCCAAGTCTCGAAAGCACCCAGATTATCCATGTTTGGATTCAGGCAGGAAGGTTCAGTACCTCCCCAGGTCAGGGTGTGTCACAGTGGATTGTGTCTGTGGCTACGAGGATGTGCTGGAGATTTAGATCTTGATCTGTGCTGCCTCTCCAGGGACCTGCCCTGGTGCCATCACCTCCATCTCCGGTGCCATCTCGGGTTTTGCTGCCATGCCTCTCCAGGCACAGCAAGGAGCTGCTCCTCTTTGGAGAGCAGCTGGGCCTTCTTGCAGACCTGCTCCAGCTGTATGCACCATTGGAGGTCTGGCAGGTTTGTCCCTGTATCCTCTCTTGCAGTTGTCCAGAGACAGGATTCATTCCAGCTTTTTGTCTTCCTCTTCCTCCTCACTAGATTCTGCATCATCCATGTCTTCTTCCAGAGCACTGACACAAGGCTGGAGTTGCACAGCTCTTTCCAGAATGTTCTGTTTGTGCAGTTGAGGCAGGTGATATTGCATACAGGGAGCAGCTCATCAATAAATTCTTCCATGTGCATCAGCTCAGATTCCCTCTTTCTGTTCTGATGTTTTGTTTTCCAGTAGTCATTGTGCAGTGGTTCCAGGTACTTGTAGGGGTCGATGGCAATGCCTGTCAACCTCATGTACAGTTGGACCTACTTGAAGTCCTTGTTCCTTATGAGCTCCACCATGATGTCCTTCTCGGACTGGATCTGCAGCATCTTCAGCCTCAGGCACAAGAAGGGTGTGGGTTTAATGTTCCCTCCATGGACACCCCCACGCACTTCATCTCCATGGCCTTGTCACCCCCAGCTCGGCTGTGAGGCCAAAACACTCCTCCTTCCAGTACCAGGACTTGTACCTGTGGGTGCAGATGATCTTCTCCCCCAGGTGCTGTGGGTTGGTGCTGTGGATGCTGAGCGTGTCCTTTGCCATGCTGGGTGCTGGCCAGCCCCGTTCACAGCAGCTCCAGCTCTGCTCCCCTTCCGTGAGGGGCCGTGCTGCCCCCTGCCTCCTCCTCCTCAGGCACTGTGCAGGACCATCTGGGCTTGGCTTTCCTTTGCAGAGCAGGGCAACTGCTACCAGCTTAGGCTGTCCTGGCTCAGTGATGGTTTGTGTGGAGGTGCAGCCTCTTGCTTTGTCTCCTTTTCCCTCTGGTGTGAAAGTAAGCCAGCAGGAGAAATGGTGGTCAGGGTGGTGTCTGCAGAACTGTTGAAACATGGTTGAAATGTTGTCAAAAGCAGTGGTCCTCCTATGGAAGGGCTGGTCCTCCTCTGGATCTGCCCAGGAGTGGCTGTTCCAAGTCCCAAAGCACTCAGATTATATATGGTCAAATCCAGGCAGGAAGGGAAGGTTCAGTATCTCCCCCAGGGCAGGGAATATCATAATGGAATGATGCAATCCTCTGAGTCACAGGATATTCTGAGGACTCCTTGGCAGACCAGGTGATTGGAGCTGGCCCCCACTGGGGCCTTGGAGCCATTATGGGGCAGTGGCAGAGATAAACCCCTTGGGCTGGGTGCAGCTATCACAGCTGGATCAATTTGTGAAGACAAAGAAACGCTGCCTGCCACAGGGTTTGCCTCTTTCCCTTGTCTGACACCCTGCTGGCTGCTGAAAACCACCAGTAAGCCTTCAGCAGGAACAATGCAGTGAGGGTAGAAGCCATAGTTTGGTTACACCCCAGTGCACTAAACAATAGATTAAGTCCAGAAAGTGGAAATAGAAGTGAGAAGACTACCCACTGGAGCTTTTAGTAGCTCTGTTCCCAGAAAATCCCGTGCAGTGGCCATAGGCACAGGACTTGCTGTGTGGCTTTTGTGCAGCACATGGGTCACTCCTGGCTGCAAGGCTGGGGAACTGCTGAGGAGAGCAGTCCCTGGTGGCACTTCCCACTGCCTGGCACTGGTGTCCAGTCATCCTACAGCTTCAGCAGGCTGAGGAGAGCAGCCTGGGTGGTGTCCCTGGTGAGGGTGTGTGCATTCCCCATTCCACCATTTGCTACAGGCATGTTGGCAAAGCAGAGTTGAGGGCTGCAGGTGGGAGGATTATGATGGTCTGGCGACTGAAATGAAGAAGCAGCTGTCAATCCCTCACTCCAGTCACCCTTTCTGCCTGACATGGGCCTTCCACAACAGTGGTGCACACAGGTTACCCTGTTCCTGCCCAAGCACCAGCCTCAAACAATGCTACAAAGTCTGCATTTATTGGACAATAGCTCTATTCTTATATTAACTTGCTCAGGGAAATTTTTTTCTTGTTGTGTTCTTAGTAAATGCAACTCAAGAAAAGTTTTACCTTGTGTTTAAGTGGAAGAAAATTAGTGTCTTTTCATCCTGGAGAAGAAAAGGATCAGGCATTCCAGTATCTTATGTGGGTTTATGAAAAGGAGGGGGAGGGACTTTTTATACAGGGACAGAGCAACAAGACAAAGGGCAATGGTTTTAAAGTGGAAAAAGGCAGGTTTAGAGCAGATGTTAGGAAGAAATTCCTCACTGTGAGCATGGTGAGGCACTGGCACAGGGTGCCCAGAGAAGCTGTGGGTGCCCCATCCCTGGAAGTGTCTAAGGCCAGGCTGGATGAGGCAATCTGGGATAGTGAAAGTGTCCCTGCCCAGCACAGGAGGGCTGGAAGTGGATGAGCTTTAAGGCCCCATCCCACCTAAACTATTCTATAATTCCATGACTTTAAATTCTACAAGATACATCAAAGATTTCCTGACCATTTATAAGCTACTTTCTCCCAGCACTGAAACATTGATGCATCTTGTTATAAATGATCAGCCAAGCACCAAGATCTGATCAGTCAGGTTTTGCTCTTCTTCCAGACACTTAACACACAAGCCCCTAGGTCTATATCCCCCTTCTACAATGTACAACCCAGATTTCACAATAGTAACCACATTCAAAATAAATACATGGATAACAGGGACAGCCTGGTTTTAAACAACCTATCTTGTTCTCTTTGGTCATTTAGCACGCCGATGAAGCTTTATCCTCAGGTCTCCTAGGGAAGAGGTCACTTTCCACTCAGGTTTTTCTTCACCCGGGAAGCGAGTGTCCAGCCCTTTTCAGCCGTTCGAACTGCTGTGTCTTTGAGACTGTCTGGGCTGTTGCTCGTGCACTAGGAAAGGCTTCCACCCAAGGGGTTCATTGATCTACTATTGCCAGTAGGTACTTATATCTCCCTGCTTTAGGCAACTCAGTAAAATCTACCTGGATTCTTCCAAACGGGTGATAAGCCAAGGGACGGCCTCTAAGAGTGTCTGCCGTGCCCTGGTTCGGTTTATCTTTGACATATCATACACCCTTCTACTACCCGTTTTGCTAATTCATAAGTCCCTTTACATTCAAAAAACTTTAGAAATTGTTCTGCCAAAGCTTGTGCCCCGCAGTGAGTCTGTTGATGAAGTCTTTTTAAAATTTTTCTGGTATAATCCTTAGATACCAATTCTCTACCATCTGGTAACCTCCATTTTCCTTCTTCCCATCTTCCCCTGATCTTTTTATACCCTTCAATTTCTTTTTGGGAAGGACTTGGGGGATATTCCTGTATTTCACCCCCCTCAATATCTGGGGTGTTTACCATTAGGAATGCTGCTCTCTTAGCTTCTCTATCTGCCAAATTATTTTCCCGAATCCGAAATTGCATTCCCACTTGGTGTCCCTTTACATGTACAATTGAAATTGCCTCAGGTACCTTCATAGCCTCTAGGATTTGTTTTATAAGTTCTTCATGAACCAACCCTCATCCACGAGTGTTAATTAAACCTCTTTCCTCCCAAATCTTTCCCAAGGTGTGGACTACTTCAAATGCATATTTGGAATCTGTAAAAAAAGTCCTTTTTTTTTTTTTTTTTCTTAATTCCTTCTCATCTAACATCTCAAGCTCTCTTTCTTCTTGTAATTTTTTTCTTGCTCATCATACAACTTTGTAAGTCCTTTCTTTACAACCCCTGTGTTAAGGGGAGAACTAACAAACTTAACAATTCCCAATGTGGTTGGTACCCCTCACAGTAAAAATGGGTGGTGTTCTCTGCTCTCATTTTTATTACTCTTACTATTGGTGTTTTTCCTTGCTTTACTCTGTGTTCCTCTTGAAGTGGGAAAATAGGTAGCTTCCGGAGGAGCAGTTGGTCTTACAGCCTCTTCCACAGGCTGAGGCGGGGGAGGTAAATTGTCACAAGCCTAATTCTTGATTGTCAACCTTAACTCTTGATTCTGACTCATCTCTCCTAATTTCACAACTTTAAATTTGCTCTTTTTAATTTCTTTATGACCTAGTCCCCAGAGTACTGTCTGGGCCCCGGAAAACTGAGAACTGTCCGGGGGGGTTCATGTACCTATTTGCCAAGTTAACTTGGTTTCTTTATTACCGAACTACTGGCTGTCAGGGGACCTTCCTGTTGGGTTTATTCAGTAATGGGCTCCCCGCCCTGTTAGGGCTTGTAAAATTTCTCTCCTTAGCCCCTTGGATTCCCTGTTAGGGCTTGCCAAATTTCTCTCCCCCTGACAGTGGCCCTGGGGGTTACGGTGTGGAATTTTACAATTTTTAGAGAGGTCAAAAAGGCTTACCATTCCCCCTGAACTTCAGAGAGCGTCCCTTTCCATTTCACTTCCCCTCTCTCTATCTCTGTGTGAGGCAAGGTGGCTTACTCATCCCTCTGACCCTCCGAGGGCACCTCGCCTCTTACCTTTTGCCTTGCTGTGACCCTTCTCTCCATGGTTCGGATTTTACATACGCAATGAGCTCCTTCAGGAATTGCTTCCTTCTTTCGATGATGTCTTGGTTTAGGGTAAATTTGGGAGGAAACCTTTGAAGGGGGTTCCTCTGGAAAGCAAACCTAAACAGCCCCTCTCCCCAGACAGTTCAGGAAAAACTTCCTTAGAGAAAAGTGGAAAAAACTATTAAACTATTTATTTAACAAACAAAATACTTACAAGCACAAAGAATGGATGCTATGAAAATATAAAATGAACAGTGAAGCAATAAAACCTCTTGCTGCTCTGAAGAGAGATGTCAAACTGAGACAGTCCCTGCCGTGGGTGCAGCTCAGCTCACTCAGTCTGTTGTCAGTCCCAGCCCCTCCGGAGGTCCGGGCCCGGTGGCCGCAGCTGCGAGCCCTCGGTGCTCCTCTGGGTTTGTCAGTCCAGAGTAGATTTAAACAGTCCCAAGAAGAAAAGAAAAAAACAGTCCAGGGAACTTTTCTGCCTCAGCTAGCTAAAACTAACTAAAAGCAAAAAGATCTCTGTCCTACCACTGTCCATGCTTCTGATGAAAAAAAAGTCTAGACAAGAGAATGTGTAGGAGTCAGGTTGTTTCTCAAACAAACTCCGCGCGTCTTGTCTCCCTGGTTCACTCTCAGAATCAGTCTTAAAGGTAC